>PVJN01035196.1:0-22264 GCA_004026805.1 Lasiurus borealis
ACCCAAGATTCTTTTCCTTTCAAAGTCCCAGAGAGGACAGGGTGAGATGTTCTTTACTGGCATGACCACAGGGTGGCAGCGATGGCTGTATTTGCTACAAGCATCAGACCAGAGGTCTACCTTTAAACCATCATGAAACAGATTGAACTGTTGCCTACTGCCCACTCCATCTCCAGGTTGAGAGACAGAGGGGCGGGGGTGGGGGTGGGGGGGGGGGGAGAGAACCCCAAACACTCCACATGAGGGACCCAGACTTCCTCTCTCACTGAGGTAGGCCAGTCTTAAAGATGGAACCAAATCCCACCCCAAGTTCAAAACCAAAGTTCTCACTCATTGGCTGTGTGGCCTTGGGCAAGTTTCTTAACTTCCCTTGTCTCAGTTTCTTCTGTGAAAATGGCATAGATAATAATGCCTCCTTCCCTCAGGAGTTGTAAAGACAGAACGAGTTAATACATGCAGAGCTCTAAGAACAGTGCTGGAGGTCGGTAAGCATTAGCTATTGTTATATTGCTTTCCCTCCTGATTGCTTCTGCTCTAGAGGTGCTGCAAGAGGAAGGTGGGGGGCATGCTGTAGAGGTCAATTAACTGCAGAAATGAATGAAGCCCAGGAGAGCCCATTTCCACCCTGTCCGCTGGCTGGGCAGTGGGTCGGAGCGGTGAGGTGAGGGGAAGTGGAGTGTGGCGGCTCAGATGGGGTTGATAAGCCCTGATTCCAGCTCCTTTGTGATTATGCCCTGGGGTCTGGCCCCTGCTCCCTGTCCATCCTCCTCTGCACCCCCCCTTCTGCTATATACACCCTCAGAGCCAGGCCTATTTTGGGCATGACTGACCCTGAACCAGGCCCACCATCCTCCTGACCCCTTAGGTTGGGTGAGAAACAGACACACCCCATTAACCCTGAGAACTGCTCACTCGACCTTCTGTGCCAGCTCATCTCCCTCAGGAAGGTGGGGGTGGCCCACCTTTTCTTCCTCTGCACCTGGGCACATGACATATTCCCTCCACCCGGTACATGGCTCCTGTCCAAGGTCACCTCCTCCCCAGGGCTCTCGTCCTGGTTAGCCCCCTCCTCTCTTCAGTCCTACTAAAAGCATCCTTAATGCACTCTGCTCCCAAAGCCTTTTCCCTGAGCTGGGTTCCTTCTCCAGACCCAGATCCAGGCCTATCTCAGCCATCACTGGGCGCTGAGGCCAGTGTCTTCAATTTCATCATCATCTAAATATCAGGGCATGACATATCAAGAAACCTGCAAACAGCGCCCAAAGTACAAGATGGCCATGGTTTTTCTTTTGGAACTGTTTCCACTGAAATGCAGAACTTGAGGTAGAACAAAGAAGGGCCAGCGAAGCAGTAAAACTCACTCCTTTTGGCATAGTTTTACACCTGCAGCGAGCCCTGTAGCCATCACTCAAATCAAGATAGAGAAGAGTTCTGTCGCTCCCCAAATTCCTTCCTCCTTTCTTATTTTACTTGTATGTACCCTGCCTTCACCCTGGCAACCACCCATTTGTTCTCTTTTCCTGTAGCTTTACCTTTTTCCTGAAATGTCGTATCAGTGAAATGCTAGAGTATGTAGCCTTCTAAGACTGACTTCTTTTGCTTAGCATAATGCATTTGGGATTCATTTTTGTTGTTGCAGGTATTAAGAGTTTGTTCCTTTTTCTTGCTGAGTTAGTATTTCATCACGGGTGTACTGTAGTTCGGGTATTCATTATGAGTTGATGGACATTTGTGTAGTTTCCAGTTTGGGGCCAGAATAAATAAAGCTGCTACATGTATGTTGGGGTATAGGTTTTTGTAAGAACATAAGTTTTCATTTCTCTTGAATGAATAGCTAGGAGTGGGATTGCCAGGTTATATGCAAGTTATTCAAAAGTAAAGAATGAGAGCAAAGCTTTTCCCCAGTCTTCTAGCTCCGCAGGCAACCTCTCTTACTTTTTTCTTTGTATTTTTCCAAAGATGTGTGTGTGTGTGTGTTTGAGAGAAAGAGAGAGAGAGAGAGAGAGAGAGAGAGAGAGAGACAGAAACAGAGAAGGAATACATATAACATTAAAAAAATACATACAAATGATCAGATAATACATGTTTTGCTTTTGTTGCCTTTTTCACTTAAAGGATTTTAAAGATTTGATTGTCTCATTTTTTTTATAGCTGCCTCCTATTCCATATATAGATGTACCATACGTTAATTCCATATTGAGGATTTCTGATTTTTTGGAATGAGTGTTGTAACAAACATCCCTGTATATGCTTCTGTGCCATTGTTTGACCACAACTACGGGATAACTCATTGGTGGAGTTCTGAAAAGAATAAAGCACATCCCAGCTGCCACTGTCTCTCCTTCCTCTTCCGTGGCCCATAGCAATTTGGCCCGGGCCCCTACCAACCAAGGAGAGTGCCCTTCATCACGCATCCTCCTTGATTTCTCTGAGGTAGACAAGGCTGCTGACCTACCCTTCTGTTTGAAACGTTTCTTTTGGAAGCTCCCGGTCTCTCTTGGTCCCCCCACCTCTCTGATAGTCTCTACCCCATTTTCACAACCAACCCTTCTGCAAAGCATTCGGCAAGACCCACACTGCTCTCTCCTGCGCCCCACAGCTTCAGCCACACTTGCTTCAGGCAGCTCCTACTTTATGTCCACGGCTCTGACCTCTGTTCCCCGCTCTAGTCAACTTCCTGCCTACATTGTGAGACCAACATCCCAAACCTGGCTCAGCATCTTGCTTCCCCTCAAAAGCTGCTCTCATCTGCCTGCCTGGTTTTATTTAGGGAGCTGCCATGCCACCCAGAAACTGGAAGGTCTTGTGTCTCCTCCCATATACACACATGCACAGCCATCCTCTCACTCTCCCCTCCCATTAATTAGTTACCAAATGCTGCTCTCCCCGTGGTTCCTCCCCTTCCGTCCCACAGCCAGGCATCTGGGGCTGGGTTTCCCTTAACAGTAAGGGCTGGTACTCTGTGCTAGGCTCTGTGCAAGAATTACCGATCAAATGTAAACTTCACACAGCTTTACTAGAAAGATTCTATTTGCCACTTATTTATTTATTTATTTATTCTAAACTATATTTTTATTGATTTCAGAGAGGAAGGGAGAGGAAGAGAGAGAAAAACATCAACAATGAGAGAGAATCATTGACTGGCTGCCTCCTGCACACCCCACATTGGGGATCGAACCTGCAACCCAGGCATGTGCCCTTGATCGGAGTCGAACCAAGGACCCCTTCAGTCTGTAGGCTGATGCTCTATCTACTGAGCCAAACTGGCTAGGGTTCTATTTGCCTTTTAAAGCTCAGACTTTAGTAACGCATCTAGGAAGTGGAGGACACAGGATTTGGTCCCAAGCTTTGTGGAGCCTGCTTGCTGCACGTGACCACACCGTTGTACCTCCTTACTCATTGAGATTGTCTTATAACAGACCATCTGGCCTCCAGACCTCACGACATCCAACCAACACTCAGCTCACAGATTGATCTTCCTGCAACATTGCTCTAATTACTTGGCACATCACAATTCTGACCAAAGGACTTCACTGACTCCAAATAAAGCCCTGACCCAGGCTTGCTCTTCAGCATCCTCATGCACTAGGCTCAACCTTCCCATCCCCCCAAAATACATTCCAGAGTCATTTAAACTTCTATTGATTCATTTTGGGGTAATGAATAGATTTACATTGTTAAAGACCCCAAATATAAAAGGACACAAACTATAAAAGGCTCCTCCCTCCCATGTCTCAGCCACCCAGTTTTTCTCACAGAAACAGATATTAGTAGCTCATGTATTTTTTTCTCAGCTATTGGTTGTGGTAGTTTAAAAATGCCCCCCAATTTTTTGATATCCCTCCCTTGAGTGTGGGCTGAACTACTTGACTTCCTTATGGTGGTGGGTAGACTTCTAAGAATGGGCCCTAAAAGGCCTATGAGCCCACTCCTTGGTGTGCTCTTCCTAGTGGATCTGGCCACCATGTCACGAGGGCACTGAAGCAGCCCCCCTGGAGAGGCCTGCATGACAAGAAATTGGGGCTTTCTGCCTACAGCCCTGTGAGATAACCATCTCAAAAGCAGATCCTCCAGTCTCAGATGAGCTTTCAGATGATACAGCCTCAGCCCACATCATGACTGCAGCCTCACGAGATACCCTGGGCCAACCCACGCAGCTAAGCTGCTCCCAAATTTCCAGCCTATAGAAACTGTGAAATAATACAGTTGATTCTTATTACTTACTATAATTACTCTTCTCTCTATTCCAGTGTCACGGAGAACACTGAATTGTCAAATACTGACCTATTGCTTCCAGGGAAAATATTGTTAGGTGTCTACAAAATTCTGCTCACATTTTCTTCAACTGGTCAATACATAACTTTGTGTTATGTGTGTTTCTGTTTAAGAACACCTTATTTACTATTCTGTTGATTCATAACGATCAAACTCATGGCCAACAGCATTATTACTCATTATAAACTGAATGAAGTTTATCCAGTACATGTTTTCTCTGTAAGGCCTGTCCAGCCTTCTTGTGTTTAAGGGGCCTTTTTAAACAGTGAAATCACTAAGGAAAAGCACAAAAATGCAAAAACCCTGGCACTAAATAGATAGAGTAAAAGATACCTGTTTACAGTATGAGGGCTGAAATAAGAAGGCAGAGCTGGTTCAACTTCAGCCAGGAGTGTGCACACGGGGCAAGTAAAATGCTTGCTGCTCTACATATATATGCAAATGACCATGAAAGCATGTTGTGCATTGATTTTGGGGCTGTAAGTTAATTTCCCCAAGTTGGCGACAACAACAACAAAATACATGAATAATGAGATTAACTGAAAATATCTGTTGTTTTATTTCACTAAGAATTGGGGTAATTTGCTCTGCAGCAGATCAATAAAATGCAAACCCTATGATCCCAGCTTCTGCAGAATAATGATATATGCACAGAAAAGGACCTGGGACCAGAAATGCCAGTATACATAACTTTGGATGAGTGGGATTATGGGAGTTTGGTAGTATTTTCTGAAATAAGTATGATTTACTTTGTGATAAAAAAAAGAAAAGAAAAGAAAAGAAAACTTCATTGTTGGATGTTATTTGTTCCAATTAGTTATTTGATGTTAGACAATTATTTTGCAGTAAGTTCCATGTTGTTAGACTTAACCAATTTTTGGATATTTAAGTAAATCTATCCCATCAGATTACTTTTGGTCAAATTGTTTTGGGCCACGTGTTATATTTCCAATTCCATTATCCCTTCTTGTTTTTTATCTTCAACCTCCTCTCCCCAACTCCTTTCCAGACCCTGCTCAGATCTCGCCCATGAAAACCAACAGCATCCTTCTTTCCCTATGATGCCTACATTCACCACTTCTCCTGTCTCATTCCAAACTCTCTGTCCACTGTAGTCCACTTTCTGACTCCATCCATTCAGCAGCACTGTTCCCACACCTCCTTGACTCAAGGACCTTGAGGCTAAGTCCAGGAGACAGGTCCTTCATTATTCTAGGACTCCCCACTGTGCCCTTCCCCCCTTCCTGAAACACTGTCTGGACTTCCATGTCTACTACACACTCCCTCCCTACCTGTCTGCCCGCTCCTCAGTGGCCTCTTTTGCAGATTCTTCAGAGTGATCTTGGGCTTCTCTCTCCTCGGTCCTCTCCTCTCCTTATTCTGCACCCCCTCCACAGGCTTCAGTTACCTCTGTATGTTGAGGGCGACCCAGGTCCCAGCAACTCCCTGCTGTTAAACCTGAGCTCCTATTTGTATGTCAACCATCCGCTGGGCCTGTCACTTGTTTCCACTCACTCAGCTTGCCCACGTAGGACCCATCATCCCCTTCCTCTGGCCGCTCTAATCTGTCCCCTCCTTTTCCCATTTCAGATTCTCATACTAGGAATTTCCTACAGTGCTGGAAACTCAGGAGCATTCAAATAACATTTATTTAATTACTTTAATCAACCACAACGTCCAATTGATTCCTACCTCTGATTGACCTGTTGGCCTCCCTCCTGGGTCTTCTGTTGCCTGTTACTCTCTGTCTCTTCATTAGACATGCGGCTGACTTCCCCACCCCGCATCAGCCATGCAGGAGGAAGAGGTGCCTTTGAAGCTGCCTAGTCCTTAGGGCTGCATCAGAACGGGCACCTCTTTCTAAATACTGACAGATGACCTGAGATTCATCCACACCCAGAGCTCCGGCCAGCAGGCCGCACGTCCATCTTCACATTGGTTCCACCTGGTGTAGTCCAAGGAAAGAGGGCCTCTGGCCTCCAGGAGGTCTCCTGTGAGCCAGGGGAGGAGGGAGGAATAGCGAGGGGAAGGGCCAAGGAGTTATGTGCTTCATTGAGCAATGGAGGCAGTGGGCATGATCAGGGCCTGGAAGAAGAGGAGATGACCGATTTAATCACTGCTCACAGCCCGCTCTGGGGCCAGCCTTGCTGTTGAGGGCAAAACAACCTTATTCCTAGGGGAGGCCCTAATCCCAGCCCTGTTAGACCAGCCACTCTGGTGTCTCAGCTCCTTGAAAGAATTGTAGTTCTTAAACATACCAGCAGAAGGAGCTCTCAATTCACCTTTGCTCTGTGCTGGGAGGGCGATGTGAGCTAAACCTTGATGGGAAGGTTCTGATAGGTGAATGAGGAGAGCAAGTGTGAAGGAGATGTGGTAACTCACACATTTCTCGCACGTATGGCCTCCAAAAGTAGGACATGCAGGAGAGGAGCAGTGTGGAAGTAGTGAGGGAAAGAGTGGGGTTTGAACCTGTGGACTCTGAGGTCCTGAGGTACAGCCTGTAGGAGAAGTGCCTTATTCAAATGACATACAATTCTGGAGCCGGGAACAGATTGCCGCTGGACATGTAGACTTGGTGTCATCATTGCGTGATAATGATACAAGACCTGAAGTGGTTGAGATTGCCCAGGAGGCAAGAGAAAGAGGCAGGCCAAAGGCAGAGTCCCGGGAAGAATCAGTATCTAAGGGGCTGGAAAGAGAGGGTGTGGACTATCAGAGAGGTAGCAGGATAACCAAAGGGACTTTGGTCGATGAGAGAATTTAAAAGTGGATGAGTGTCTCCATTGACAGCCCTCTAAAGAAGAAACTTTGCCAGCTGGTCCAGAGAGACACAACAGAGAGGCTGGAGGGATGGGAGTGGGGGGCCTTATCTAGAGAAGTGAAGTACATAATAAAACCAGGCAGAAAACATATATTAGGAAAAGAAAACCCATGGGAGAGGGGAAGGTTACCACACTGGGGCTTATAAAAAGCTTTGGGGTTGCCCTAGCTTGTTTGGCTCAGTGGATAGAGCATCAGCCTGTGGACCAAAGGGTCCCTGGGTCCATTCCGGTTAAGGGCACATACTCGGGTTGTGGGATTGATCCCCAGTAGGGGGCATGCAAGAGGCAGCCAATCAATGATTCTTATCACTGATGTTTCTAACTCTCTCTCCCTCTGCCTTCTTCTCTGATATCAACTATCCTATCTAATAAAAGAGTAATATGCAATTTGACCATACCTCTGCTACACCCACAAACCACGCCCACCAGCCAATCAAAAGCAAGTATGCAAATTAACCCAACCAAGATGGCTTCAGCCACAGAAAGAGCAGGAGGGAGGCTTGGGAAGCCAAGCTTTCCGCACACTCTGGCCGGCCCAGGCCTCTGCTTATGGCAACTAAGTTTCAATGGCTGCCATCACAGAACGAGCAGAAGGCTTGGCTCCACTCCAGGCTGCACAGCTTCAATTGTAGAAGATAAGTAAATCACAGACCAGGGCGATTTGGGTTGCTGAAGGGCATAGCCAGCCTGCAAACCACCACAGCCCCTCACTCAGGCCACCCCATGCTCCAAGGGAATCCCCACCCTGATCTGGGACACCCTTCAGGGCAAGCCAGCTGGCCCCACCCATGTACCAGTCCTCTATCCTATCTAATAAAAGAGTAATATGCAGATTGACCATCACTCCAACACACAAGATGACTGCCCCATGTGGTAAAAAAATCCTGTCCCCATATGGACACAAGATGGCCACCACAAGATGGCCAGCAGGAGAGGGCAGTTGGGAATGACCAGGCCTGCAAGGGAGGGCAGTTAGGAGGGACCAAGCCTGCAAGAAAGGGCAGTTGGGGGTGACTGGCCCTGCAGGGAAGGGCAATTAGGGGGTGAACAGGCCCACAGGGGAGAGCAGTTAGGGGCAAACAGGCTGGCAAGGGAGCAGTTAGGCATCAATCAGGCTGGCAGGGGAGTGGTTAGGGGGTGATCAGGCTGGCAGACAGAAGCGGTTAGGGGCAATTAGGAAGGCAGGCAAGTGAGCAGTTGGGAGCCAGTAGTCCTGGATTGTGAGAGGGATGTCCGACTGCCCGTTTAGGCCCAAACCTACCTGGATCAGGCCTAAACGGGCAGTTGGACATCCCTCAAGGGGTCCCAGATTAGAGGAGCAGCAGGCTGGGCTGAAGGACACCACTCTCCTTGCATGAATTTTGTCCATTGGGCCTCTAGTATATAAATAAAAGCTTTGGGATTTTTGAGTGTGAGGGTCTCAAGCATAGCCCCAAGGTGAAAGAAAATTGTGGGAGGGAGAGAAAAAGGGACTCTTGGAAAGTGTGTCTTAGTAAAGTATAAAAATCTCTTCTTGATTTTTATTTGGAGGCCATATTTGAATGAAACACATTTTTGAACCACATAGGACCTCAATTTTATTAGAATCCATTAAACTTTAGCAAGCTAGAAATAGAAAAAGAAATCTTTCTTACCACGACAAGGGAAAATGACCAAAAATTAATAATAGCATACTTAATGGTGAAATGTTGGAAGCATTCCCACAAAATGTAAGCCCAAGACAAAAATTTTCATTATTGTTGCTATTATCCAACACTGTACTGAAGGCCCTACTTTGACAAGAAGAGAAAAAGAAGGAATAATTTTTAGAAAGGAAAAAACCAAATTATCATTATTGCAGATGTTGTTATATGTACCTAAAAAAGAGAGTTAATTGAAAAACTATTAAAACTAACAAGAGAATTAAGTGGCCACCACAAGATTAACATACAATAATCAACAATTTTCCTATATACTAGTAATAAGTGATTTAAAAACATACAAGTCAAAAGATGCCAATTCCAAATGGCAACTAAAAACTATAAAATACTGTACATATCCTATCTAATAAAAGAGTAATATGCAAATTGACCATACCTTTACTACACCCACAAGCCATGCCCACCAGCCAATCAGGAGTGAGTATGCAAATTAACCCAACCAAGATGGCTTCTACCACAGAGAAAGCAGGAGGCTTGGGTTTTCCCGGCAATGGAGGAAGCCAAGCTTTCCGCCTTCCCTGGCCTGCCTTGGCCTCCACTTAAGGCTACAAAGTTTCAATTATAGAAGATAAATAACTCCCAGATATCAGGGCCTCCATTTGGGTCACCAAGGGGCGTGACCAGCCTGCAAATCACCACAGGCCCCTCACCCAGGCCTCCCCATGCCCCAAGGGAACCCCCACACTCCTCTGGGACAATTTTCAGGGAAAACCAGCTGGCCTCCACCTTTGCACCAGGCCTCTATCCTATCTAATCAAAGAATAATATGCAAATTGACCATCACTCCAACACACAAGATGGCTGCCCCCATCTAGTCATAGATGACTGCCCCCATGTGGACACAAGATGGCCACCACAAGATGGACAGCAAGGGAGGGCAGTTGGGTTGGACCAGGCCTGCAAGGGAGGGCAGTGGGGGTGATCAAGACTGCAGGGGAGGGCAGTTAGGGCAAACAGGCTGGCATGGGAATGATCAGGTTGGCAGGCAGAAGCAGCTAGGGGCAATCAGAAAGTCAGGCAGGTGAGCAGTTGGGAGCTAGCAGCCCTGGATTGAGAGGGATGTCTGACTGCCCGTTAGTCCCGATTTAGGTAGGTGTCCCTGATTGGAGAGGGTGCAGGCAGGGCTGAGCCTCCCCTCCCCCCACCCACTCCATGCATGAATTTTGTGCACTGGGCCTCTAGTACGTTTATAATGATTAAACTGGTAAATTTTATGTTAATATTTTAAACAACAAAAATACGATACCCAGAATTTAAATGAATAAAAAGGGCAACACCTACACTGAGTGGCCAGGTTATTATGATCTCTGAATGCATAAAAATCTAGCCACTCAGTACATGTGTGTGAGTGTGTGTGTGTGTGTGTGTGTGTGTGTGTGTATTAGAAGCTCAGTGCATGAATTTGTGCATGAGTGGAGTCCTGCCAGCCTGGCCAGCGGGAGGGGACATGGGCAGTTGGCTGGCCTGCCTGCTGGTCAAACTCCTGGTTGAGGGGACAATTTGCATATTAGCTTTTTATTATATAAGATATACACTGAATGGCCAGATTATTATGTGTTCAGAGATCATAATAATCTGGCCACTCAGTGTATGTGAAGAAAACTCTATCTCCTGTTGGGATTATAGGTCAGCCACTGTGATATAGCCACTATGGAAAACAGTGTGGAGTTTCCTAAAAAAATTAAAAAATGGAACTTCTAGGAATATAGCTTAAGAAGCCCAAAACATCAATCAGAAAGAATCTATTTGCCCTTATGTTCATAGCAGCATTATATACAGTAGCTAATATCTGGAAACAGCTCAAGAGCCCATCAGTAGAAGAGTGGATAAAAAAATCTGTGGTACATTTATGCAATGGAATACTATACAGCTGTAAGAAAGAAGGATCTCTTTCCCTTTGAGACACCATGGAGGGTCCTGGAAAGTATTATGCTAAGTAAAATAAGCCAGTCAGAGAAAGACAAGTATCATATGATCTCACTTATATATGGAATCTACTGAACAAAACAAAATAGATCTAGAGACAGTGAAGCATGCAACAGACTGAGGATTCTC
Source organism: Lasiurus borealis (assembly GCA_004026805.1). NCBI lineage: Eukaryota > Metazoa > Chordata > Mammalia > Chiroptera > Vespertilionidae > Lasiurus > Lasiurus borealis. The sequence continues at coordinate 10,853 of PVJN01035196.1, forward strand.
AGAGGGAAGGTGGCGGGAGGGAAGAGATCAGCCAAAGAAGCATATATGTGTAACCCGTGACACAGGAGACAGTGGACTGAAGACCCGGGGAGGGGATGGGAGTGGAGAGGAGGGGTGTCAATGGGGTTGGGGGGAGGGAACATTTGTAATACTTTCAATAATAAAGGTAATTTTTTTAAAGATAAATTAATTAACTATGGAAACTCTAAAGCATTACTAAAGAGAAAAGAAGAAAAGCTAAACAAATGGTGAGACATCATATTTCTAAGATGCTATTGTTGTGCAGTATTTTAATTGTTTTTAAAACCCCATGAATTTGGGCTGGGAGGAGAGAGGAAGAAGGGGAGGGGGAAATAGGGGACATCTGTAATAATGTCAACAATAAAAAATAAACTAAAAAAAATCAAAAACCAAAAAGCAATCAAACTAACTACCCCCATGAATTAGACATTATTTTAATTATTTTATACAGGCAACATTTGTCTGTTTACATGTTTACCAACTTCCTTGTTCTTTCTTGACTCTCTGACTTCCTCCCAGGGTCATTTTCCTTCTTCCTGGAGGGACATTCTTTAGCAATTCTTTAGTACAGGTTTATCGGTGCTAAACTCAGTTTTTGTTTAGCTAGCTGTGTCCCTAATTTTCCTTCTTCTTCAAAATAGTTTTGCTGACTACATAATTCTCGAATGACAGCTATTTTCTCTTAATCCTCTGAGGATACTGTCTGCCAACTTCTGTTTTCTACTCTTACTGTTGAGAACTCTGTCAGCTTAATTTTGTTTCTTTGTTGGTGACATGATTTTTCTCTGTGATTGCCATAAAAAAGCGTTTTATTACGGAAAGTCTCCAATGTACCTCATAGTAGAGAGAAGAGTTGAATGAACACCTGGTCTCCATAGTTAACATTTTTGCCACCAGTGGTCCAATTCCAGAAGACATTTTTTTCTACACAATTTAAAGCAAATTCCATATGTATCAGATTGTGCTGTTGCTAGAGAAGGACTTTTTGATTCATTTTATGTTAATCTCATAATATCTTCGAATTCCTCATGCACGTTCAAATTCCCCTGATTGTTCTAAAGAGGTCTTTTTACAGTTGGTTTGTTTGACTCAGCATCCAAACAAATTCCACACTGGGCCTTAGTTGATGTGATGTTTAAGCCTCCCTTCATCTATTAAATCCGCCCACGCCACTTCCTTTTTTAAGCCATTTATTTGTTGATAAAAACAGGCCATTTTTCCTGTAGAATTCCCCACAATCAGGATTTGGCTGATTACTTCCTCATGGTGTCAACTCACTTGTTCCTCTAGCCCCTGTGTTTACCACATCTTAGTAGTTATAAAAGAGCTTTGACTAGATTTATGTTAAATTATTTTGGCTGGTGGCACTATGTGTCTTTTATTGCACCATGCCACGGAAGCACATGGTGTTTAGTTGTTGCACTTTGATGCTAAAGTCATCCATAAATAAATTATGGGGTGCAAAGTGATAATTTCTTTATAATTCTATCATTCCCTCTTCATTTATTAACTGGAACTCATATATAAGAAAACTTTATCATCTACTTGATTGAAAAGCAGGTAAGGTTCCACCAAGGTAACTGATGAGGGGTGTGTGTGTGTGTGTGTGTGTGTGTGTGTGTGTGAGAGAGAGAGAGAGAGAGAGAGAGAGAGAGAGAGAGAGAGAGAGAGAGGGAGAGAGAGAGAGAGGGAAAGAGAGAGAAAGAGATAAAATTATGCAAGTTTCTATAGTTCACCTGACTTAATAAAATGTAGTCATTATTTATTAGTAATTTTGATGCTGAACTTACTCCATCTTTAGCCAATGTCCCCTCAAGTGGCTCTTATGACCTTTTAACATTATTCTAGTGGTTATTGACAACTGTCATATTGTTATGTTTCATTAAATAATTGAATCGATACCCCTTCCCCTGGGAACTGACCTTTAGGCCACTTCACAATGGACATTCCCTTCCGCTTAGACCACATTCCAATGGCTAAGATCATTATCTCTCCCCTCTGGACCTTCTCAGGATCTGGCTCTGCACAGATAATTCTCTGCCCAGAAAAAGCCCACCGAGCGTCCTTGAAAAATCTCTGACTCCTGACTTTGGGAGCTGGTGCCATTTTGAGGCTCAGCCTATCTGGTATCCAGATGATCTAACACATTTATAATTCCTTACCACTTTGGCCTCATGTGTTCCTCCTTTGGCAGCCCTGATACTTACTTTATGGCTCAGTGAGATCTCTCAGGTTCATCTTGTACATTGGCTGCCCTGGTTCGTGTTAGTGAGAGAGGTTTGGAGAGCAAAATTTTATCACTCAAGGTGTTTATTATTACTCGGTTGTCATTTCTTTAGAGGTTGTGGAGAAACTGGATCTTATACATCCCTGGTGAGAGAGTAGAATGGTACAGCTACTTGGGAGAATGATTTGACAGTCTCTTAAAAAGTTAAAAGTAAAGTTATCCTTTGACCCAGCACTTCCATTCCTAGGTATTTTCTTGAGAGAAATGAAAACATATGCCCAGACAAAATTTGCACATGAATGTTCACAGCATCATTTTATTCATAATAGCCAAATCAGGAAACAGTCCAATGTCCATCAACAGGTTAGTAAATAAACAAAATGTGATATAATTCACACAAAGAAACACTACTCAGCAATAAAATAAATTACTACTGATTATTGATACATGCTATGATATAGATGAGTCTCAAAAACATAATATGAAGTGAAAATAGACACAAAAGATTATATATTGCATAGTCCCATTTATAAGAATGTTATAGAAAAGGAAAATTTATATAGAAGTTAGTAGATAAGTTATTTCCTGGGCTAACTTTGGGGGTGAGGATTGACTGCAAAGGAGCACAAGGAAATGTTTTGGGGTGATGGGAATGTACTAAATAAGGATTGCCGTGGTAGTAGCAACTATAGATTTACTAAAAATAACGGAATTGTATACTAACAGTGGGTGAATTTTATAGTATACACATGAAACCTCAAAAAAGCTGTTTGTTTATTTTTTGTTTGTTTTTGTTTTTTTAAAATCATAGGTCCAGGGACCAGAGTATTGAGATATTTTGGGGATACTTTATTTCCCCCCTGGGTAGAATCTGCAATAAGTTCAAATCTGACTGCTGTATCCATGTCTCCACCTGAGGTATACCTGTGGTAGGCTGGATATTGTCCCCCAAACACATTTGGGTCTTGATCCCTGAAACCTGGGAATATGATTGAATATGGCAAAAAGGACTTTGCAGACATGATTAAGTTAAGGATCTGGAAATGAAAATTTATGAATTTTCCATTGTAGTGGGCCCCACATGTAATCACATGTGCCCTTATAAGAAGGAGGCGGAGGAAGACTGAGTACAGCGGTAAGAGACGTGAAGATGGAAGCAAGAGGCTGGGGAAGGGGCTGAGAGCCAAGCCATGCAGGCAGCCCCCAGAAGCTAACAAATGTGAAAAAGCAGGTTCTCCCCAGAGTCTTCGGAGGCAGCCCTGCTGACACCAGCAAAACGCATTTCAGATTTCTGGCCTCCAGAACAGTGGGGGCTAAATTTGTACCTGTGAACTAAGTACCAAGACTGTGGTACTTTGTTATAGTGGCAACAGAAAACTAATGTGATACCAACCTCAAACATATTTGATTTACATTTTCTAATTTTGAATTAGTTGCAAAATGGAAACATTTTAAATTTCATGTGTAATCTGGACTTTTTTTTTTTTAGCTGAGGAATTAGGCGGCACAGATCTTCCCCATTAACAAGGCAGTTGTAAAACACCCGGAGCTGACAGAAACGCCCCCCACCCTTCACTACGCCCCCCACCCCCACCCCCGCAGCCTGCTGCATCCTCTGCCTCTGTGACTCCCACTTCAGCATGGTTGCCATAGCTTTCTGCTGCCATTTGTGTCTGTGTCTGAGGACATGACCCAGTCACTTTGAGTGGATGCAGCAATTTCCACGGATTACAGCTACCTCCCTTTTGAGAGGGCCAAGGAGGGAAGAGGGGTCCTCTGAAGCTGGCCCGTGTGTGTCACTTACACGTCTGCTGGCTGAAAAGGGACTCATTTCTTATCAAACTTTCACCCTTCCTAGAATATCGGGCGGGAGACAGGGCTCTCTCACATTCACGCTGTGCTTGCTTTTTCCACTTTGCCGTGTATGGATCCATTACCTCCTGGAGTTCCAAGACGACCACTCTCTCTGGAAAGACATTGTGAGGGTCTTGGTGGCCTCCTGGGTGCGGGAGGGGCCACTGGGAAAGCTGTGCTTGAGTCTGAGACATGAACACAGATCTGTTCGATTATTTGCTTGGCAAACTTACCTGAAGTTTTAGGGTGAATTACAATGCACCCCAAAATAAATATTAAAGGTATATGAGAGAACGCTCCTGCTTTTGAAGGCCAAGTGCCTCCACTTAAGCCCTCTTTGGGCCACTTCCTCTCTCCTGTCTCCCTTCTCCCTCCAGCAGAAGTCCTGGGCTTCTCCAGCCCCTTATCTCAGAATACGGGGTTGGTCTTTCCACATTCTGACCTTCCAGAGAGACTGGCAGCTTTACAAAACGGACCCACTCGCTGCACCCCACCCTCACCCAAGAACATCACAGCCCTGGTCCGTGTGCTTCCCAGCCTGTGGGTTCTTCTTCAGTCTGCCTCCCAGCGTGTGCACAGCCTCCTGAGGTAGTCCTGCAAATGCGCTTAGGCATGGCCAGTGGAGACCGCTCAGGGGTCCCCAGTCTGAGGAGGAGATTCGGTTAGAGTCCTTTGAGCTGCTGGCCTGGCTGTCCTCCCAATTTCCTGTGGGTGACTGCTTTGACCAGGACATTCCCACACCCTTGCCCAAAACATAGCTACAGAGACTGCCTGGTCCGAATCATATTTAAAAACTTTTTTTTTGGCCTGGCCAGTGTGGCTCAGTGGTTGAGTGTTGACCTATGAACTAAGAGGTCACAGTTTGATTTCTGGCCAGGGCACATGCTGGGGCTTTGGGCTTGATTCCCAGAAGGGGACACACAGGAGGCAGCCGATCAATGATTCTCTCTCATCATTGATGTTTCTATCACTCTCACCCTCTCCTTTCCTTTCTGAAATCTTTAAAAATACATTTTAAAAACTTTCCTCCTAACCCTTAAATGCATTGCTCTTGGTAGAAAATCCCAAATCTTTAAAGTGCCCCCCAGGTCCTAGAAAGATGGCTCCTACCTTTGCTTCCTGCCATGGTCCTCTGTGGCCAGGCTACACCAGCCTTTTCTGCTTCTCATCTTTCTCTGGTCTTGTTCAATGTTAATTTCCTCAGGGAAATCTTTCCTCACGTCCCGACAGAAATAAAGCCCCTCTTTAATGTGGGCTCCTACAATCCTGTGCTCTTCCTTCACAGTGCTTACTGTAGTGTTCAGTTTACTTTTTAAAAATATATTTTATTGAATTTTTACAGAGATGAAGGGGGAGGGATAGAGAGTTAGGAACATCGATGAGAGAGAGACATCCATCAGCTCCTTCCTGCACGCCCCCTACTGGGAATGTGCCCGCAACCAAGGTACATGCCCTTGACTGGAATCAAACCTGGGACCTTTTAGTCCGCAGGCCGACGCTCTAACCACTGAGCCAAACCGGTTTTGACTGTAGTGTTCATTTTATATGTTTGTGTTAATCTACATGTTTAATAATCTGTCTCCCTTGTGAGAGTTCCTCATGGGGGGAGCTTCTTGAGAGACTGTATCTGTCACATTTTCTGAATCAATACATGAATGAAAAGGAACCACCTGCAAAGGCCCTTCTCCCCTTCCACCACCCCCAATGTAAACAGTGCCGAGAGTCTAAAAAGATATGCCGAGCTTCTCACTGTTGCAAAATATTTAATTTTAAAATAGGATGTTGGATGTATCTTCATAATTTCTCTAACCAAAAGACCCAAGGCTTAAGCATTTTTCTCAGAATAAATAAAAGGTCACCAAAGAAGAAGTCTAGCAACACCAAGAAACCTTGACATCTGGAGACCGTAGATGGGGACGGAGAGGAAGGTTTTACAGGAGGAGGTGGCTCTGAGGTGAGGAAGCCTTGGCCACAGCTCCCCTCTCCTCAGCCGCCTGCAGCGCTCGCATTTTCCTGACAGAAGGGCCAGGACTTCTTCATCTCTGTTCATGGATATGTAGGCTCCACCGCCGTGGTTTGCTGTTTTAAGTCACACAGAAATGAAACTTTTTATAAAGAATTCCTTGAACACTTGTGTGAGGATTTTCACAGAATAAATTCCTAGAAATAGTTTCCAGATTAAAGGGCTGACCCATTTAAAATTGTTGACAGATATTGCTGAATTGCCCCCTACACTGGATATCACTATTGTACCAATTTGTGGCTTTAAACATGTAATGAGAGTCAGCATTTTTTTTTCCATTTGGTTAATTGCCCTTTGTAGTACCCTGTGAATTCTTTATTCAAATTCTTTGAACACTTGAGATACAACCCCAAGTATAAAAGAATAGACTCCCCTATTTTATTCTGTTACATTATTGGGGTTTATGTTTATTTAGATCTTTAATCTGACATTTTTAATGAGTTGGAACTCTATATTTAATACTTATTACTACTATTTTTTTTACAAATGAAAAGTAAACTTGCCCTTTTCCTACATGTGTGAAATACCATCTTTATCAGAGACGAAATTCTTAGGCATGTGTAGGATTAGCTGCAGACTTTCCATTCTGTTTGCTGCTGACTCTTTTTGTCTCCTTCTGGCTCCACTCCACATTGTTTTAATGATTGCAGCATTACCACATCTGCCTGAGATTTTGTCACTCTCTAAATCTATCTTTGACTATACTTTAGAGTTGCATTTCTTTCACTTTCAACTTATTGTGCAATTTTATTTTAGCATACCTTTTATTGATAAGCATATGTTTGCTTTATTTTTTTTATTTTTTTAACCATGTCTTAAAAGTATTTTCTCTTAATTGGCAAATTTTTTGTTATCTTTTATTTTTTCAAACTCTTTTTTAATATTTCGTTGTTGTTTTCCATCATTTGCTTTCTGGTCTGTTTTCTTTGTTGTTTCTTTCTACCCCCAACAATTTGAAAAATGTATAGTTAAAAAAAATACCTTTTTACTTAAAAAAATATTCTTAAGTCTTTGAAACTCCAAATTCATTCCTCTTAGAAGTTAAGACAGCAAGCAGACAAAAAGAAAAAATAGAGATATTGAAGATCTAAACTCTACAATTAATAAATTTGACCTATGGATTGATAAATTTGATCTTTTTGAGCACAGGAATAACATTTAAATTAGTTGTAAAAGGAGCTGTATAACTTCATAGAATCAATATCATACAGACCATGTCATCTGAACTTAAGATACTAAAATTAGAAATTTTAATTAATAACAAGGCTTAAAAGGCTTAAAAGCACACGCTTCTTGCCGTTTGGTGGCCCTATGTCCTCTAATTTCTCCTGCTTGCCTCCCCTCCTGGATTACTAGAAACGTGAAATTCTTATCCTACACAGCAATTCAAGTTCTCTATCCTCTCCTTGAAAACTTGGCTCCCAGATAAACTTTCTTTCCTTTTTGTTTCTTTTCATCCTCACACAGAGAAACATATGATGTGAGATAGACACATCAATTAGTTGTCCGCCCACGTTCCCCCCACCTTACCAGGGCCAGGGATTGAGCCTGCAACCGAGGTATGTGCCCTTGATCAGGAATCAGTCCTACAGCAAATGCTCTAAGCCAGTGGTTCTCAACCTTCCTAAGGCCGCGACCCTTGCATACAGTTCCTCATGTGGTGGTGACCCCCAACCATGAAATTTTGCTACTGTTATGCATTGTGATATAAATATCTGCATTTTCCGATGGTCTTAGGCGACCCCTCTGAAAGGGTCATTTGATCCCCAAAGGGGTCGCGACCCAAAGGTTGAGAACCACTGCTCTAAGCACTGAGTCAAAGTGGCCAGGGCCCCAGACTGACTTTAGTCTTCCAGAACCCATCTATGTGTCCAGGAGAAACAAGTGTCATCTTCTGAGTTACCAGGATCTGCCCTCCTAAAAGTTTTTAATGGCAACTTCACACAATCAGTATTTATTGGCTTTCTGTCTCCCTCCAGCATTCTATGTTCAAATTAAAAAGCTTAATAGCTGGTTTGGCTCAGTGGACAGAGCGTCGACCCGAAGACTGAAGTGTCCTGGGTTCGATTTTGATCAAGGGTTTATGCCCAGCTTGTGGGCTCAATCCCTAGTAAGGGGATGTGCAAGAAGCAGCCAATCAATATTCTCTCATTATTGATGTTTCTAGTATTTATCTCTACCTCTCCCTTCCTCTCTGAGATCAATAACAATGAACTTCTAAACTTAAACTATTTATTTACTTATTTATGTAAAGCTGTCTGGCCCCAGGCTTTTGTTTACTAGAAACTTTTTGATGACTGCTTCAATTTCTTCCATAGTCATTGGCCTATTGAGATGTTTAGATTCTTCCTGATTGAGTTTTGGAAGGTTATGTTTTTCTAAGAATATGTCAGTTTCCTCCAGCTTGTCCAGTTTGTTGGAATAGAGTTATTCATAGTATTTTTTAACAATCCTTTGTGTTTCAGTGGGCTGTTTTTTTCCACCCACTTCTTTCAATTCTGATTTTGTTTATTTGGATCCTCTCTCTTTGCTTCTTGGTGAGCCTAGCTAGAGATTCATCAATCTTGTTTATCCTTTCAAAGAACCAGCTCTTGGTTTTGTTGATCTTTTGTATTTTTTTTTTTTGGTGTCTATGTCGTTTATCTCTGCTCTGATCTTTATTATTTTCTTCCTTCTGCGTTTTTTTGGCTTTTCTTGTTGCTTCTTTCTAACTCTTTGAGTTGTAGGATTAGGTAATTTATTACATTGTTCATTGTTTTTTTGCAGTAGGCTTGTGTAGCTATGAATTTCCCTCTCAAGACTGCTTTCATTGTGTGCCATAGATTTTGGATTGTTGTGTTTTCATTGTCATTTGTTGCTATGATGTTTTTTATTTCTTCATTGACCTCTCTGGTTACCCAATCATTGTTTAATAGCATGCTGTTTAGTCTCCATGTGTTTGATTTCTTTGGATTGTTTTTATTGTAGTTGATTTCCTTTTTCATGCCACTGTGATCTGAAAAGATGCTTGATATGAATTCTATCTTCCTGAATTTGAAGAGACTTTGCCTATGACCCAACATATGGTCTATCTTTGAAAATGACCAATGTGGCCAAGACTGATGTGCTCAGTGGATAGAGCGTGAGCCTGTGGACTGAAAGGTCCCAGGTTCGATTCCGGTCAGGGGCATATACCTTGCTTGCAGGCACATCTCCACTGTGGGGCGTGCAGGAGGCGGCTGATCGATGTCTCTCTCTCATCGATGTTTCTGACTTTCTATCTCCCTTCCTCTCTGTAAAAAATCAATAAAATATACTTAAAAGAAAAGAAAAAAAGAAAATGACCCATGTGCACTCGAGAAGAATGTATATTCTGTGGCTTTGGTGTGAAATGTTCTGAAGATGTCAATTAATTGCATTTGGTCTAATGAGTCATTTAGGATTGATGTTTCTTTACTGATTTTTGGTTTAGAGGATTTTTTCAATAGTTATAGTGGGGTATTAAAGTCTCCTACTATGATTGTATTGCTGTCAATCTCTCCCTTGAAATCCTACAGGAGGTTTTTTAAATGTATTTGGGTGCTCCTGTATTGGGTGCATATATGTTTACCAGAATTATTTCTTCTTGTTGGATTGTTCCCTTTAGTATTATGAAGTGGCCTTCCTTATCTCTTGTTACGTCCTTCATTTTGAGATCTAATTTGTCAGATATAACTATTGCTACCCCAGCTTTTCTTTCATTTCCATTTGCTTGAAAAATCTTTTTCATTCCTTCACCCTCAGTCTGTGTGCATCTTTTTTTTCTGAGGTGGGTTTCTTGTAGACAGCAGATATATGGGTCATGTTTTCTTATCCAATCCATTACCTTATGTCTTTTGATGGGGGCATTTAATCCATTTACATTTGAAGGTATTATTGATAAGTACTTATTTGTCACCATTTTTATTCCTTACTCCTGTGTGCCTTCTTCGCTTCCTATTTCTTTCCTTTTTCTTTCCTTTATTTTTTAAGTAGACCTTTTAGCATTTCTTGCATTGCTGATTTGTTTGTAATAAATTCCTTTAGTCCATTTTTGTCTGTGAAGCTCCTGATTTCACCTTCAATTTTTATTGATAGCCTTGCTGGGTACAATATTCTGGATTCAGACTCTTCCTTTGCATGACTTTGTATATTTCATTCCATTCTCTTCTGGCCTGATGAGTTTCTGTTGAGAAATCAGTCACCAGTCTGATGGGGGTTCCTTTGTAGGTAACTTTCTGTCTCTCTCTGGCCACTTTTAAGATTCTTACTTTGAAAGGGAGGAGCCAAGATGGCGGCATAGGTAAACACCTACACTGCTGCCTCGCACAACAATTTCAAAACTACAACTAAAAGACAGAACAGACATCATCCAGAACCACAGGAAAGCTGGCTGAGTGGAAGTTCTACAGCTAGAAGGAAAGAGAGGGGCTCACAGAGACCCAGAGGAACTGCAAAAAGCTGAGGTAAGGAGACGCGCGCGCTGAGAGAGCGGGCTGGCTTTCTCTGGCGGGAGGGAAATGGAGACTCCCAACGGCATTAAACCCCTTATCCTACGACACTAAACCCCAGATCCAGCTGAAACTCATCCGGGGGGAGTTTGGACTGTGAAAAGGGAGAAGTGCACAGAAATTTAGGGGAGTTGCAAAAGATAGGAGGGCTGGCCACGGTGGCGCCACACTGAGGACAGATTGCTGATTCTGCCGCTGGCTTTTGCGACTGGGCGGAAGACAGACCCTTCCAACTGTGCCACTTCTGAGTCCACTGGGCCCCTGTTTCGAGCAAAACCCTGGAGACCTAGACTCGTGTGGTCCTGGCGCGCAGGGGAGCAGGGGAGCTGGAAAGGCAGCGGTCTAGAGGCACTGCGGGGGCGCGAGCACAAGAACCGCTCCAGCGATTCCCAGTCACGTGAGACTCCGGGGCCATGGAGGGCGGGGCCGACTGGAAGGCAAGGCGGTCCCTTAAGCCCTGAGACTCCGCCCATCCTAAGCTCAACAGAGGCTTCTGTGGTCTTGCAAGTAAAAAAGTTTTCCCGACATAGTGAAAATGCCAAGACAAGGGAAGGGATCAAAAACAAAAGAAATGGAGGGAAAAAAACGACTGGATATAGAGTTCAAAACCATGCTTATAAGGTTTTTGAAGAATATGCTAGAAAAGGCGGATAAATTTAGCGAAAGCCTACTAGAGATACAAAAGAGCCAACTAGAGATGCTAGAAATGATGCGTAAAATTAGCAAGCCCCAAGAGGAGATGAAAAAGGACCAACTAGAGACACTAACTGAAATAAAAA
>PVJN01035197.1:0-22264 GCA_004026805.1 Lasiurus borealis
CATGCAGCCGTGGTAAGCGCCGAGCACCAACGGTACAGAGCGCTCTGAAAGCACAAGACAGTGGGCCTTCGGTGCACGAGGGGGGGGGGGGGGGGGGGGGGTGTCAGGGAAATGGGTGGAGGGGAGCTCTCTCTGAAGGATCAGAAGTGATGATAAGAAGGGGTGGAGGTGGGGAGAGGAGTCAGGGTCCTAGTAGAGGAAACAGCATGGCCAAAGGCTGGTATCAAGGCTGATTCATCCCTTAAATCCTCCAGAACACCAGTGTGGTGAGCTGCACAGAATAGGTGCTCGGTTAATGTTTCTGAAGGAGTGCATAAACAGACACAAGGACACCTGCTGGGTTCCCTAACATGACAAAAACCATTTCTTTACCAACGGTGGCGTTTCGTGTGCCACAATGAAGCACGGACACGGGCTCAGTGGATTCACTGGCTGCCCAGAAACGGACACCCTCCTGGGGTTTGAGAGCCATGTGAAGTCCGTGGCTTGAGACGCCACTAAGGGACAGTGAAACAACATTTACTGAGCACCTATGACCGGCCAAACCTTAGGTCGTTCGGGGGAGAGAGAAAATTCTCAATCACTGGGCGCTCATTGCCTTGGGAAAAGGCTGCTATAGGCAGCACACACGTGATTAAATGATTCCCCCAGAAAGGGTATCGTTTCTGCAATAGAATGTGCTCAAGGCCTCCGGGAAGCAGGAGGAGGGTCACAGCTCAGTATGAGAGTGAGAGCTGGGACAGGGTGGGGTCCGGGAGAGGATGGCATCGAACCTCCAGCTCTGGCAACGGGAGGAGTGAGTGCAGGCTCTGGAAAGGGGAGGTAGAGAGGACTTTCTCAACAGAGTGAGCAAACAGCAGCCAAGGAACGGCACAAGCGCAGCAGTTTTATGTGGCTGGAGTGTAAAGGGTGAGGGGAGGCAAGGTGAGGCTGAGAAGGTAAGTGGGGGTCAGGTCACATGACCTGTGTAGTCACAATGTTTAGTGAGTGTCAGCTGACTTTCACCGCTTGTATTTCAGTGCAACGGAGACTAAAGCAGCAACTGGAAGTAGCGATGGTGACAGTGTTACCTCAAAAGTGGTTATTAGTCAAGTGATTTTTTTCATTACATTTCCAGATGCCTAGGTTCTGTCTTCCCAGTGAGATCTGGATGGGACCGGAATGAATGCTTTCATTGCAAATTTGCCAGCGAATGAACAGAGCTATTTTTCTTAATTAAGAAGAATCAAGAAAAGGCCTGGCTATTTGGGAAGTTTTTAATGGAAGAACCTTTCTTCTCTTTCCCGGCGAATTGCTGTTATAAATGTGCTTCAGGATGAATCTGACTTAAAGAAATCACAGCTGGTCACAAAATGAAATGCAGCTCCCCTCTTCTCATGCGCGTGTGCTGGGCCACATCCTAGGACATCTGATGACATTCAAGATGCCTCCGCCACGTTCATCAGAGGAGCGGAGACATGCAGTTGCACAATCCAGTGGTGCATGGCTCCTGGGTGTCCTTCCTGGAAACTGAAACTCCTGCCAACACCTCTCCTTACGGGCACTGCCTGAGGAGGTGCCCAGTGAAGACAGACAAGCCCTGCCCCACACCAGACTCCGTTTCCTGGGCAGGAGGGGCTTGAGAGTTCTGCACACTCAGCTAAGAGCTTAACCAGATGTTCTCCCTGCTGCACGCCTCAATTCCAAGTTGCCCGTCTCTACTTCTGAAGGTCCCTGACCGTTTCAGAAGCCAGAGGACCTTTTTCGTACATCCCCACATTGTGTGACAGCATCAAATCGCCATGCAATTCTGTCTGGTTACCTTGCTGACCGTCTGTCCTGTTGTTGATGGCTTTGGTTTCTTTCCACGCGGAGAGAGGAAACGTGTTGGGGGCGGGGGAGGGAGGGAATAATCTAAAAACTCACCCACACACCCTTGCCCATCCTGCGGGGCCTGAAAGCCCTGATAACAGAGGCAGCGGAAGGAGCCGGCCGTATTGTCACAAAACCCGTGCCTGTCACAGACAGTGTTGTTTACACACTCATCAATATCTGCAAAAAAGACACAAAACACAGACTGACAGACACCAGGTAGGCATGGGTACACAGGTGTTCCACACACCCCGGTTAGGATGAGATGATTATGGTTACACAGAATGAGCTTTAAAAACATTTTACACAGCAATAAAATGTTTTGATGGAAACATCTTACTAGACAAAACACCGGGCTCTCGGAGAAAACATTTACTTTTTCTCAGGAAATGTTTTCAAACGGAAACAACGGCTGCGGTGGTCATGCTCAGTTATTTGCTCAATGCTTTTAATTCTTTATTTTGAAGGAGAATACTCTCTCTCTCTCTCTCTCCAGGGGACATAAGGGAAGGTCCTGCCCCCTGTTCTGATTGTGGTCAATACTAAACCGTTCTATTTGCAGAGCTGGGGGCTGGAAGAAGCAGTGGCCTGCCTGGGCAATGGTTACTCAACTCCATGGATGACCTTGATCAAGTCTAACCAGTATTCCCAAGAAGGGCGAGAGCAGGAGGAGGAGAGGAGGAGGGGGAGAAAGCAGAAGGGAAGGAGAGGAGAGAGAGGAGAAGTAGGGAGGAAGAAGGAAGAAGAGCAGAAAAGAGGGAGTGGGAAGGGACAGAGAATCTGATGAGTTTAGCAGCGTAGCCAGCCAGACCCAGTTATTCACAAGAAGAGATTCCCTGTCACCAAGTCATAGCCACTCAAGGTTCTCAATGTCAATGCTGCTCCACCTAGCCAGCCACACACCAAACCTGTAAATCCATTTTGTTCTGTATAAACTTTATGACAGACAGTGGTCCTGGGTCTCTCCCCGCCCCCCCAATAAAAATATTCTGATAAAAGTGAAGTCTCAATGGCAAAGTCACAAAAGGACTTTCAGATATAGTTCTTCTTTATCTTCTTTTTAAGTTTCCCTGCCATTTTTTCCCCCATTTCTGTCCTTCTGTTTGCTGTGTACTTCCTCTGTCCTGTCAACCTCTGGACCTCACAGTCCCAAAATACAGATTTTGGGAGAAATAATTAAGGAAGTGTAATGACTGTATCCAAATCTGGTAGAAAGTGCTTTTATGTTCAAATAATGAAACAAGAAAACAAATGATGATGAAAATGATGTTTGGTGAAATTGCACTGGACAGAATTTGGTTTTCGAGAGTTAATGTTAATAAAATTGAGCTTTTCTTGTTTTAATTTTTTTAAGCCGAGTCCAAGAAATTTTCTAAGGAAAAATTCAGCACTTTTCGGCAGCTGTCTCACTTCCCTTCCTGATGTTCCAACATTGACACCATCAAGTTCAGAGGCTGTCTCACTTTTTGAATTGCAAAATATGAGCGACTGCATCAGAGTTTTCTTAATTTTCCCAATTCAAAGAAGACATTCAAGGTCAGGGACTTCCTCCCAGCCCCACCTTTCCCCAGGAATCCAACCCGCTCAGCATCTCCCACTATACACACCCCCTTCCCCTTCCCTTCCCTCACTGCCTTGAAAAAGCTTGACCATGATGTCACCCACTGTAATATGTCTACAAAAATAAACCCCACAAAACTGTCTACAATCGTTGCCTTTATTTCCTAAGATAGCTTATCAGTAATTAAAGTAATAGCAGTGATACCAATACTAATAACAATAATCTGAGTGTGTTTCCAGAATCACTCTGATGATTAAACACAGTAATACACATAAAATGTTAATTTTAGAACATTACCTGGCATGTAGCATAGGAAGCATCCAATACGTGTCGGCTGTTATTATTACTATTTCTCCTACTCCCAGTAACTCACTTCCTGACTCTGTATCTCAGAAACCCTCAGAAAAACCACCGACAGACCCATCCTTAAACCCCATGATCATTTGCCAATCAGTCACCATCACCCTTGTCCTCTATGTCTGGTCAACATCCCCTCCTTTACTCTCTCTTTTCATAACCGGACAGACCATTTTTCTTACTCTCCCTGTAACCATGACGTCTGGCCCTCACTTGGCATAGCCTGCATGAAAGTGGTGCCTGTAAGCTCTCAAGCCTCAGTCCTCCTCCCCTCTCTGCCTTTTCCACACCCTCCCAACTGCAAAGACCAAGGTCCTCAGAACCAATCCCAACTCCTTCTCTCCAGCCAGGATCCTTCATGGTCAAAGCCACCCATTTATCCATTTGATCTTCTGTTGTAACGTCAAACTTATCAAGTCTGAAACCTACTAAACCTACTCATTGTCTTCCTCCTGAACTGTACTTCCTGACCTTAGTGAGAAAGCTTGCACCTCTTTGTTTGCCTCTATCAAACACAAAGAAGACACGCCATTAATGTGTTCTAATAGATTTTCAATGCTAGCATGAGGCTGGCATGAAAGGAGTAGCTGCACGTGTCATCAAATCACTTAACACAGGCCACTGCTAAATTAAGACTTCCTGAGATGGACATTTGTCAGATTACTCTACTCATAGAGCTAGAGGATATAAGGGCTGGAAAGAATCTCAGAAATGCTTCCATTACCATTTTTATATTGAT
Source organism: Lasiurus borealis (assembly GCA_004026805.1). Lineage (NCBI taxonomy): Eukaryota > Metazoa > Chordata > Mammalia > Chiroptera > Vespertilionidae > Lasiurus > Lasiurus borealis. The sequence goes on from PVJN01035197.1 coordinate 4,509, forward strand.
TTCCCAGCCTTCCTCCAGGGTCAACCTCCATCCAATAGAGACATTTATCTAATAACTATTGGACATGTTCATAATCAATGAACTTATTGCCACTCCTGCCTCACATCTCCTCCATTTCTCCTCTATTCCCTTCAACAGAGAATCCAACTAGTCAACCATGCCAGAAACCTTACTCACCCTTCTTTTGCTCCTCCTCGCCCATCCCTTCCATCACACCTACTTTCTGGATGCTCACACTAATAGTTATTTTAATCTCCAGGCTTGCCTCCCTCCCTCTAATCCATTCTCTATCCAACTGCAACCCAGTCAGTGACATTCTCTTGCTCAGAATGTGCAGTATCTTCTCTTGGCTGGGAAAGACCACGCATGCTCCTTCGAAGAGCACAGAGGGCCCTTCATCATCTGGCTCCTGGCTGCCAGTCCGGCCACCGTTCCCAGCCAGCCTCCTTCCCAATAAACGCTCCATCGCCACCAGCACACTAGAGTTCTTTGAAGACCCCAGAGTCTCCAATTTCTCGCTGACCTGGTGCACACTCCTTCCTCCACTAGAAACTCCCCCCGTACCTGCTTTGCTCACAGCTCCTCCCGGCTTTTCAGGAGTCGATCCAAGGCACTGTATGTGGCACCTTCCAAAGCTCCTCCGACTGCATTCAGGGCCCCTCTTCTCTGCTCCCAGAACATGCTGTGCCATTGCTGTGCTTAGGAGGGTACTTTTCGGGGTAGGGAACCTCACCTGCACCTTATTCCCCTCCAAAAACGAGGTGGTGGATGGCAAAGAAGAAGCAGTGCTAGAAACCTGGTGGCTTTTCAGACAGATTCTTGAAAGAAAACCTCTTGCTTTCCTTTTTATTAATTCCGTGCCATTAGAGCAGATGGTGCTTTCTTGTTACTGATCGCCAGCTGAGGAACTGAAAATGACTGACCTTGAGGTGAAGAAGTCCTGAGACAGTTATGAATTACTGGGCGTCCTGCAGTCTCAGACTTACTGTAACAATGATTAACTAAGTTTAGATGAGCAATATTTTGGATTTGAGTGAATAGGAAAAAATAAAGTGGAATGCCTGCTGGAGACTCACTCTTCAACAACTAATATTTTATAAAAATGATAGACTGTCACTCTCAGCAGTTTCATGTTTTCAACAATGAGGTGAGGTAATAGTTTTAATAAGAAGACATTTGTTTCACTTCTCTGATTAATGATGTGTATTAAAAAAGCACACGATCTCATTAGATTTTTCTTTGATGTGAGCTCTCTCAGATAGTTTGCCATTGTTAGTTCTGTCTATTAAGAGACTAAGAAGAACTGCTACAGTTAAGATGAACTCTCTCAACATAAAACTAAATGTTAAGACTTATGCTTATATAAAAATTAAAGCCCTATCAAGATGCAGGTTTCAGAAATGGACCAGTGAAAGCCATCTGTTTTGGCTGGAGTTGAATTCTGAATATGAAACTCGATTTTGAAAGATCCAACCATCACAGCTTGTCTTTTCACTTAATGAAGAGTGAGTCCATGACATTACCGATTTACTGAAGCATCTGTAAGAACCCTGCGTGGTATTATCATCAATCATACTGCCCACATGAGTGATGAAGAAGTGATTATCCAGCTATCTCTCGGCTGGCAACCCAAACGCATTAGGTACACTGCCATAAGAATTCGTGATTCCTCATGCAAGATTTTGCTATTAATACCTGACTGAACAAAGCAGACATAAATATGACTGCTTCAACGGAAATGAGTTCAATAAAGAATTATACAGACCAAGGATAGTGGATCATTGATGTGAATTCTCCAATAACTACATTACAGAAATGCCAGAAAGGAAAATAAAGCAGAGTCCTTCCTGGGCATCTGGAACTTAGTAGGAGCTCATTTTTAAGGCAGCAGTGTTGTCTGTGACCTACAGGCCCACACTCTGAGGCACTGACCCATTTGGTAGATCCATTTTCCTCACCCATACGCTTTTTATTTAGTATCTTTTCAAAACCTATTACATTATTTTAAAATATATATGTAGTTAATTTTAAAGAGAAGAAGGGGGAAGGGTAGAGAGATAGAAACACCTCCTGCACACACCCTAGTGGGGATAGAACCCACAACTTGGGCACATGCCCTCACCAAGAATTGAAACATGACCCCAGGTTCATGGGTTGATGCTCAACCACTGAGCCACACCAACCAGGCCAAAACCTGCCAACTGTTATCAGGAATTTTCCACAAAAAGCGGAACTCTCACCATTTTCCCTCCATTCTCAAATAAAGACTTAGGACTATACACTTGGCATCACCCTCTAGCTTAAGTGAGGTGGACTATGAAAAAGGGTAAAAGTTCGCAAAGGAGGCATGATTTTCTCAAAGGGACTGGGATCAGGTAAAGCTTACTCATCAAAAAAATTACAACTATGTTCAAAGGCTTCAACAATCCATTAGATTCTCTGAATTATGTACAGAGAAGTATGTGTATGGGGAGAAAGGAGTAATTGTATACCTTTCCCACCCACCCCCAGTTAAATCATTTGGTTTTCCTTCTTTCAGTTGCATTCCTCAGTTTGTTGTTGTCGTTGTTGTTGCTGTTGTTGTTGTTGTGTGTGTGTGTTGTTGTTGTTTTAAGAAAAAGGTGCTTCTCCTTTGTACTTTCCTAGCATGTCCATCTCTTTTGATTTTCTTATTCCGAGCAAGACACATCTACTTAGCTCACTGCTGAGTCTCCTGTCTGCTTCCAGGGAACTCTAAGAGGGGGTGATGGAACAGAGCCCCATTGTTAGTAAATGGATCATTCACAGAAAAATCACCACAGTTCTTGCATAGCTCGGAAGAAAAAGCCTTCCTCTCATCAAACCATTTTCAGATGAATGATACGGTTCATCTCAACCTCGGGGAACCTGCAGATTACTGGGTTTGAAACCCTCATTTTAAGACCCAGAACACTGAGGCCTAGAGAGGGAAGTGACTTGCCTCAAGATTATGCAACCAGTTAGTGGCAGAGCTGGCAACACAGCAGAGGCCAGTGTAGGAACAATCTTAGGAATCCGCGTTGGTAGCTCCATCCATCACGTCTTGCCTCCCCCGTGGCGATGGCTATACAAGATCGGTCCAAGAGGGTGAATGAAACTAACCAAACCATGAGCACAACAAGTGCCCTGGAGTTTGTTCGTGACAGAGATGGGAGTCAGAGAGCACACTCCTTGATTTATCGCTCATTGACTTGCAGTTTAAATCAAGTACCCCCATCTCATCTTAAAACAAGGCTTCGTCATCAAATATCATTGGACTTGAAATGTGAACATGAGCTCTTCCTAGGAGACCCATGGAAGACAGGCCCATTGGGCAATAAGGGTGCAGAAGCCGCAGGAGGTCCCAGGACCAAGTCAGCACTGATGTTCTCTGGATCTCTTCATGAAAAGGAAACGATCCATCACTTTAGCCCGGGGCCCTCTTGACCAACTGGAACTGGTTACATACTTAGTGCCAGAACCTTAGGGAAATGGAGCCAAAGAAAAGGGGCTTACATTGGAAGGGAGTAGGGTTCTTGCTGCAGGAAAAATGCCGCCCTCATGCTCCTTACTGAAAGGAACGGAAGCAGACGGGAGACAGTAAGTCCCGGCCAAGAAGCGGGACTGAACAATGTTAGACTAGCTGAATTGCTGCCCAGAGGAATTTTTAAATGGCATGGCTGCTGGCCCAAGAGAGATTAAGGCCTCTCTCCCAGAAAAGGAGGAGAAGCCAGGATTAAATGGAAGATGAGTGCGAGGCCTGAAGAAGAAAATAAAATTTAGCCAATAGGAAATTAAAAACTGGATTTGGAGATGGTCCAGACAATACAATAGGATATGGAAAGCCTTTAAGAAACAGTCCACTGAGGTCTGGCAATGTGGGTCAGGCTGAAGAATATGGGCTTTATGTGTTATGGAAAATAACTCCGTGCTGCGAAATGGGGACGAGCCAGGAGGCAGAAAAAGCCATGTCCCTGTGCAGAGTTTGACTGCCCTGCTTTTGTTGCCCGACGGAGAAGGTGGGAAACCCTGGGGACCTCAATGGTCACAAGTATGTTTTGAAAGCTAGCAACCTAAGATAAGCAACAGAAATGAGAGGTAAGAAAATTATTTCAAGTCCAACTTTCTAGCACATAAATTCTAGAAATCAAGGTTGCCCAATGAGTTATCTTTCTTTTTTAAAAAAATTCAGCCTTGAAATTCACTACTTTTAAAAGATTTTCTTAAATTACCCTCTAACAACCACCAGGAGCAGCCTCCCATTTGGTTTCTGGAAACAGCTCGAGGTTCTAGAGAAGCTAATCTAAAACTTTGCTTTGACTTAATTAGCATCATGTGGACAATGCATATTCGCCATTCATAAAATCCTAATGAAAACCACCCTAAAATCCCAAGCAACGTCCTAGTCATCATATCCCAAAACAGGAGCCATCCTCAACTGATCTCCTTGCACACCATCATCATGCTCCTCCAATTTTATCTCTTGGTTCTATCTCCAATCTCTTCCCTCTTCATCCTTATTCAAGGCCTCACCACTCTCACCAGAATTCCTACAATGGCCTTTCCTCTGGGTACAGTGCTTCTAGCCACTCATTGCCACCCCAATGCCATGCTCCATAATGAGAGAACGATTTTCCATGGAAACAGTCCAACCAAATACACCTCCCCCTGCTTAGACTTCCACAGGTTTTCTCCATGGCTAACAGTATAAAACCCTCACCACATGCCTATGGAGCTCATCCACATGTAGCTTCACAAGGTACTTGCTTTTCTAGGGAAACCCTCTGTCCCTGGGACCCAAGGGGCTATATGCTCCTGGGTTTCCTCTTAATCCTTAATCTCTTTTATTTGACCGCTAGATTTTGAAGTTTCATGGTGTCTAGTCCTAAGCCTTCTTTTCTTCGTATTGTATGATGTCTCTTAGTGACCTCATTCATTCTAATAACTCCCACTGCCGCCTACAGCTGACCACTCCCCGCTGTATCTCCAACCTAAACTTTTCGTCCAAGCACTAAATCTCTTGACCCAATTGCCTACCTGATGTACCCATATGAATATTTCCTAGACAACTGTACTAAAATATATTAGAATCATACTCTTGATCTTCGAAAAAAGTTTACTTTGCTTGAAAGGATAAAACTTATATAAGAGAAATGCTGCCAATTATTATTAATAGCATACACATATTTTAAGTTTGAAAACCATAGCAATTTTCAACATTTGTAACTGTAATAGAAACCAAGCAACCGACAACATCAAAATCTCCAAGACAAAAAAACAAAAAACACAACAAAAAAGACTTAAATTCTTTTTAATCTAGCCAAGAATTTTTTTTTTTTTGCATACAAAGCTATATTTGTTTAATTTCAAAAACTCTGGACACACAGCCCAAAAGTACAATCTTCTGGACATTAAATTGAAAGATTCTGTTTAATAATAAAATAAACACACTTTGGACCAAATCCCTCCCTCAACACAATGGTAAATTTCCAGTTACAATCGTTTTCTAACTGAAGACTGACTTTTCCACTGTATACAGGTAAGTACTTCATCGTTTTTCACATTTTATTATATGAAAGTAGATCTTGGGCAAATGTGTTTCAGGTCCCAAACTTAACTTTTGGTGCACTTTATTTCCCTTTCATACACTGTTCTCTCTTTCTTCTTCCCATTGGTAAGAGGTATATATATCTATATATTAGACTAAAATATTAAGAACTCTGAGTAGCAATCCTGACCATTATTTATTCCCTATCGATCCACTGTAAGCCATACAAACACTCTGAATTTCCTGAGTGCAGAATAAAATCAAGCTATTTTCTGTTTGTTTGTTTGTTTTGTTTTTGTAAATAAAAATAGCAATACAGGTGAAAATAAGAGCCTGTATGTAACTCAATACATCTTTCCTTAAAATTTAATTACATTTCTGTATGATCCACTACAAGCCACGTGTATTATTTTGAATACTCCGTCTCAAACACGCTATTTTTTGTTTTGTAAAAGATGATGGAAAGATATTAAGAAATAAAATTTTTAATTATTTTCTTGAAATCATAATAGTACTGCTATGTATACAAAACGAAGTGAAATGTTCTAGGATGTGATAGGGTTAGGAATTGTGACTATTTAAACAGATCATGGAGAAGGGAAGATGTTGAAAGTTTGGAAGGGAGGTCATATTTGTTGTTAAGCATTAATGATGAGACACAAGATCTAGATTGATGCAACTCCCCAGGTCCTTGCTGGCTCCATCCCTAGAGTCACCTGAACCCCCAACAGTGGGTTCCCAGGACCTTCTTCATCCACATGCCTTTCCTACATTTAAAAGTAAACACAGCACTGACTAGTTTGGCTCAGTGGATAGAGTGTCAGTCTGTGGACTGGAGGGGGTAGGGAGGTCCCAGGTTCGATTTTGGTCAAGGGCATGTACCTTGGTTGTGGGCACATCCCCAGTGCAGGGTATGCAGGAGGCACTGATTGACGTTTCTAACTCTCTATCCTCTCCCTTCCTCTCTGTAAAAAAATCAATAAAAAATATTTAAAAAAAAATAAACACGGCTGGTAAATGCTCCTGTATGTGAGGATAAAATCTGAAATCAAGTTTTAAAATTTTGCAATTTTTTAGAATACCCCAAAAAGTCCTAAGCATTTTTCAACTATTTAAATCAAGTGTTCAGTTCTCATTTCCAATGGGCTTTTGAAGACAAGGAAGGGGGTAAGTGTTAGACAAAGATCCTCTCTCACCTGAAATAAGGTCAAGGATGAAAGTACTAAGGAACAAAACCGTTTTAGATGAACTGCTTTCAGAAAGTTCCAAGGAGAGTGTTTTGGCCTTTACATTTTCAACCGTCTCAGCAAGCGCAGGCGGTGCAAGATCGAGAAAAGGGGCAAGTGCTGCTCAGCTTTGCTCCAGGAGCTCAGAAAGCTCAGAGCCTGGCGCTGGGAAGCGCATCTGTGTCCTTCGACAGGAGAGCCCTGGGCTGGAGAGATGCTTCCCACCGGGAGAACAAGGATGGGTGGTGGTGGGGAGGGCAGAGCCCGGAGGGCGTGTGAGGAGGACACTGCCTGTAGCAGGTGTTTGTTCAATTACAGAAAAACCTTAACATTTTTGGGTAATATCAGAACCCAAATATCTGTGACACCTAAAGGAAAACTCCAAATTAAGTTGAAAAGTAGTATATTTTTAACAAGAAGCAAGATACCATTTTCTTTTCACAAAAGCCAAACCTGTAAACACATGAAGCCATCTATGCTTCTTTGGAGAAAAAGAGAATCCAAGTGGATTTCGGAATTTAAAAAGCCATTTTTTTCCTATTTCTTCCTGGTAGGGATTGACAGAATACTACATAAAAATGGAAAATGTATATGAAAGGATTTGAATTTGCTACAGAAAAGAAACACGTCTAAAAATCTAAAGGAACGAGAAGAAAACTTAAAAAAAAAAAAAGAATTTCTAGTCTTGAAAGTTAAAAAAAAATCTTAATGTACTATATAATGGACTATCGCAAAAAGAAGACTATTTGAATAAATTATCCAGTATAAATAAATTCTATGCCATTCAGAAAAAGTTCTTTAGATATTCATGGAAAATATCCTGAACTTCACTGCATATTTCTCCTACCATAATTACTACTGGCAAAAAACACACACACACACAAAAAAAACCCAGTATGTGTAAAATATACATGTGTGTGTGTGCACTGTAGAAGTGGTTTAAATGCACTACTATTTGTCTGACATTTATTTATAGTCACTTGGATCATCTTTGCATTAATTTAATAGTTTTATATTTTTACACCCACGATTTGCTTAAAAATAAACACCTTTGTCTAACCTCAGAGCCAGGCTGCACACTTTCTCCTTTTGTATAGTCTTTCTTACCCTGGGAGGTACTGCCAATGAGGACTGGGAGAAAGCCCTAGGCATGAGCCAAACATATCAAACCCCAGATTCATCTTTTTGACACTCAGGCCCCAGAGGCAATATCAAATCAGCCAAAATATTCCCTTTTTTTTCACTATTCTAATTTTTCTTTTTCCGTATTCAAATAAGAGTCCAAGAAAGATCAGTTTGGAAACCACAGGAAACAGTGTACCTCTAGAAATAACTCCAATGCTTAAATGCAAACAAACATAGGCCCTAGCCATCAGTTTATTGGCAACGGGTACATAAAACATTTTAAAACTTGAAATATTGAGGGGGTGAATGGGGACAGTAAGTCATATGAAACTTTTGGGGAAAACAAAGGGTAAGAATTAAAGCCAATTATGTATAAACAAGTCACTGTATTGTAATTCTGATGGACTTTGGATACAGTTTGAGTTTAAAAGTGGCTAGTATACTGCAGGTAGGAATGCAGACTGGTACGCCTCTATGGAAAACAGTGTGGAGTTTCCTCCAAAAATTAAATATGGAACTGCCATTTGACCCAGTGCTCCCCCACTTCTAGGAGTCCCACTTGTATCCTAAGAAAACGGAAACACCGATCAGAAAGAATATATGCACCTCTATGTTTATGGCAGCACAATTTACAATAGCTAAGATCTGGAGACAGCCTGAGTGTCCATCAGCAGATGAGTGGATAAAAAAGCTGTTGAACATCTACACCATGGAATACTATGAAGCTATAAAAAAGAAGGCTCTCTTATCTCTTAACCTTTGAGACAGCATGGAGGGACCTGGAGAGTATTATGCCAAGTGAAATAAGTCTGAAAAAGACAAATATCACATGATCTTATTTATATGTGGAATGACCAGAAGACTGACAAACAAAATAGATCTAGAGACATGGAAGCATTCAACAGACTGACAATTCTCAGAGGGAAGGGGGTGGAGAGAGATTAGCCAAAGAATTTATGTGCATGTATGCATAACCCGTGGACACATCTGTAGTGAAGTCCTGTAGAGAGAGGGCAGGAATAAGGAGGATTCAGATGACGAGGTGAAACATTTTAAAATATATTTTTATTGATTTTAGAGAAGAACAGAGTTGGAGAGAAGAAACATCAATGATGAAAGAGAATCATTGATTGGCTGCCTCGTGCATGACCCCGCTTGGGGACCAAGCCCACAACCCCAACATGTGCCCTGACCAGAGCTGAACTGTGTCCTCCTATTTAATTGACACTCAACCACTGAGCAACACTGGCTGGGCAAGAATTCTATTATTATTATTATTATTATTATTATTATTATTATTATTGCTATAGCTTTTAATAAAGTCATGAAATCAGATATCTATGAAGTATCTACAGTCCGCTTACACTGGGAATCCAAGAAAACCATATAATCTTATCAGTCAGATGCTTAGCAAGTAACTAATTTGGGAATCAATGTATTAAGCATTATATATAAAACCACTACTTACAACTTCCCATGATCTATCAAGTATTCAGGTTGTGGATGACATCAAAAGACTCATCCTAACAGATGCCGGAAGCCGGGTTCCCGGACCTGAGCGGGGTGGCACAGGGAAGTGGGAGGGTGGCTTGCCTAGTCGCAGAGTTCACTTTCTGAAAGTCTCATGTCTGTGTTTTGGCTGCAAGAAAGTGTTTACTTCGCCTTCTATGAAGAGCTGATTTTTTCATAGCTCAGGGGATCTAGAAGGTCAGCTGTGATAAAAGGCTTAGCAAGAGCTCTTGAATTTCTTTGCTACGATTATGCACTTTTTTTTATACAAATGTTGCTATATGGAAGATAATCATGCAATGCATGGAAAGTATGTATTCCAGGTCCAAAAGCAGCTATTCCAGCAAAATTTCCTCAGCTCTCTCCCTAATGACTTAAACATCCATTTTCACTCACTTCTGCAGAAGTGCGTTCACTGAAGGAATGAGTATGAACAGTAGCCTTTCTAGTGGGAAGCCGCTTCCCTTCCTTACCTGGAATGTGGCACGACCCTTATTCTTGTTACACATGTGAGAGGAAGAATCCGATTGTTAGCCTAAATTCCCTTTCTTCAGAAATGTCAGGAACACTCAGCCATATTCTCTTACTAGAGTTTTCAGTTTCCAACCCCCAAACTGCTAAAAGACGTAAAAATCCCGGGGCCAAGCAGCCAGATGTAATATAGTATGGTGTCAGGTACTTCGATGTCCTACTTGGCCAAATCGTTTTCAAAAATGTTTTCTCTTTGGTGATAGAGCTAGAGTTCCATCCCCGTGCCCCAGAGCCGCCAACTGCCTGGGAGCTGGGCCAGCAAGAATTTTATCCTTTCTCCACTGTTTGCAGAAAATGTACCTACCTAAAAGTCTGAAAACAGAACCATGCTTGCTCCCAATTTGTTTTCGTTTCTTTGATTTGGCAAAAGTCGCCTCAACTGCGTTTTCTGGTTTCCCCGATGAACACAAAAGTGGCTTGAGCCCTAACCGGTTTGGCTCAGTGGATAGAGCGTCGGCCTGCGAACTCAAGGGTCCCAGGTTCGATTCTGGTCAAGGGTATGTACTTTGGTTGCGGGGACATCCCCAGTGGGAGGTGTGCAGGAGGCAGCTCTCTCGTGGATGTTTCTAACTCACTATTCCTCTCCCTTCCTCTCTGTAAAAAATCGGTAAAATATATGTATTTTTTAAAGAAGTGGCTTGAGACTTTGAACCCAACCTCTTTCAGGCTTTCTGTTATCACTTTTTTCAGAAAGCATCACAAAAGCCAGCCACCCTGGCCACCTGCGTTCAGTAGGCCTTCCCTTTCAAGTGAATGAATGAACCAGTGGTGTATAGCAGGTACCTAGAAAAGTTTGGGGATTCGAGTCTACATAGCTGTTCAACAATAGGACCTGAACCTTGGCGTACTTTGGGGTTTCGAGTTAGGGCTGTGTAAGTCCCCTCCCAATCCTGTAGTGCTCTGTTTGTGAATCAATGTTCGAATGGTTTAGAAAGTGGGAGCAGAAGTTTCTGACCGCACAGTCTGCCTGGGGCATTCATTTTGAAAAGTGCGAAATAAACAACCACAGCAGGGGAGGAAAATATAGGAATAGCAAACAGAATTAAAATGAAAGGTGCTGACTTTCCTTTTCTGATGAAAAATAGGTAATTCCAGAGATGCCTGACTTTTAAAAACAGACTATTTTTAAAAGCAGTTTTAGGTTCACAGTAAAATTTCACAGACCGTTCCCATACTCCCCCAGATCCCCCAACCGCACCCCTCCCCCAGCCTTCCTCACTCTCAACACTGGGGCAGTAGAGTGGTACATGTGTTACAACTGACGAACCCACAGGGACACATCACTGTCACCAGAGTCCACAGCTGACACTCGGGTTTGCTCTGGCTGTTCTGCTCTTTTTTATTCCCTGTTCGGACAACAGAATTCCTGCTGGCACAGGAAGCAGCCCGGGCAGAGAACCGCAGGCCCTCCTGTCTGCTAAGGCTCCTGTCACTCAGCCAACAGACAAGCAGTTTGAAAGGAAAGGCTTCCTTCGTACTCAGACACAAAATGTCAACTTTGCTTTTACGAACCCGCCAAGCACAGTGACTGGCACGCAGCACACCCTGAAGAAAAATTTGCCAAATGCATGAAGGGCCGAGGATGCTCTCTAAAAGGCAGGGCTTTGGGGGGTGACGTGGGTCTTGTGTGTAGGCCTAATTAGCCAAGACTAAAGGTTCTGAAAGCCGCTCTTGCTCCCTCTGCACTGCTAGGCTTCTTAGAGGTCCTTGCAGGGACACCCACTGAGAGAGCAGCAGGCAGAGAGGCAGGTGAGGGGAGTGATGCCAAGCCAGCCTCCAGGCGGCATCTCTCCAGGGAGTCAGGGGGCAGAGGAGGTGATACTTAGGAAGCCGCCTGTCCGTTTCCTTATCGCCCCCCACTCACACCATTCTGCAGACGACGAAGAAACCAAACCCCGAGTCACCTGGTACATGGGACGACAGATACTTTGCACAATAAGAAACAAAAAGAGAAATGGTAAGAGGGCAAAAGAATTATGACCTTTTAAACAAATGGAGGTGATGCAATGGGATGTAAAAATAGTGGGCAGGGAGGGGGGGGGAGAGAAAGAGGTCAAAGTTTCCTTTGCTTTTCTATACATGAGCCCGGCTCTGGCGGAGGACCCGAAGGCATAGAGAGCAAGTGAGCCCCACTTATGAGAAGAGGGAGGAGCACCCAGGGAGGAGGCAGCTATCAAAGGGTCCTGGTCCCTGTGCTTTTGTGACATTCAGGGATGGGGCTTGAGAAAAAAGATCTTGGCATTAATATCCATAGAGTAGAACTATGCTGTGTTACTTGAATACAAAAACACAATTTTCGCCGAGACCGGTTTGGCTCAGTGGTTAGAGCATCGACCTGGGGACTGAAAGGTCCCAGGTTCTATTCTGGTCGAGGGCATGTACATTGGTTGCGGGCACATCCCCAATAGGGGGTGTGCAGGAAGTGGCTGATCGATGTCTCTCTCTCATCGATGTTTCTGGCTTTCTATCCCTTTCCCTTCCTCTCTGTGAAAAATCAGTAAAATATATTAAAAACAAAACAAAAAAAACCCACAATTTTCTCCTCCAGGTCCTACTTACTTTTTTACCCCCAATTCCCCGCCTAGACTGTGGGTCCAGCTAGGCAAGAACTGTGTGTATTTTGCCCTCAGAACAGTAACAATGCGGGGCACAGGACAGGCGAGCTGTATGTATTTGTGGAGTGAATGAATACATGGATGAAATAGCTGCTCATTCATCACTTACTTCCCACTGCACTCCGGCTGACTGCAAATAACACTGTCATTCCCTGTCGTAGGCAGGTGCTCCTAAGAGCGCCAGCCACCAACAGCAGGGGAGGAAGGCAGCCAGCAGCGGTGTTATTTCTATAGAACCTGCTACTTGACACTTGAGATGGTTCGTGCTGACAGAGGCAGCTTCCTCACTGTGTTCTGAAAGTGTGACCAGATGCAGCCACATCTCTAAGCCGCGGGAAGCGAGGGAAGGGCCCTCTTCCCTGCGGGGTGGGATCCACTCAGCCCTGCCTAGAGCAGGTGTGCCAGTCCCAGCATCCATGCGGCTGCAGCGCCTTTCCCAGAAGCTCAGAGGCTGGGGAAGCGGCACCAGTCAGAGGGCCAAACGCGTCCTCAGTGGGAATTCAAGCACAATATAGGTCTTCACCTAAAATCATCAATATGTACCACAACTCTCAGCAAAATCACGAAACCGATTTTACTATAGATTGGTTGATAATAAACAAGAGTTAAGCTCTTATGGTACCTCATCAAGGTCATAGCAAAATGACGTTGAACAGAATGACGTCCTTCAAGGAGCTAAGCTGCACAGGTAATTCCTGATCACATGGCCTGGCTTCTTCCTAGGTCATGGCCAGGGGCAGAGTCAGGACAAACTGCTACTGCCACGAGTTTCAGTCCAACAGAAGGAACTATGGACCGGCTTAATATACTGGATTAAGCCCAAACTGAATGAAAGCCTTGCAGAGCTTATTCCAGAAAGAGAATAACACGTCTAATAATTAGAAGAGTTCTAGTAATACTGCCCTATGCGGCACAATATTGTGAATGACCCTATTTTATTACTTGTAAAATTTTCCAGGTTCCAGAGTTAAAAAAAAGAATGAACCAAGGATGAGAGAGAGTATACTAAGGTACAGTAATTTACATAACACAGAAATTTTATAAAAACTCGTTTGGAAGTTCAAGTCTTTGCCAAGCAAATGCATAACAACAATTAGAACTGCAGCCTGGCTGGTGTGGCTCAGTTGTTGAGCAATGGCCTATGAACCAGGTGGTCCGGGCAGATGCCTGGGTTGAGGATTGATCCCCAGTGCAGAGTTTGCCGAAGGCAGCCGATCAGTGATTCTCTTTCATTAATGTTTCTCTCTCTCTTTCTTCCTCTCTGAAACCAATAAAAAATATTTTTAAAAAGTAGGACTGCACTTAACGTAAATAAACACTCAGGAGTTGCAAAAATCAGTATTAAAAAAGAGAGAGACTGAAAGGAAAATGACTGAGTCCAAGAGAAAAAATAAGTGGGAATATATTTACGTTGGTATAGTCTTCTGGAATGACAGTGTTGACAAGTGAGCACTTGAGCATCTGATTTTTTTTTTTGAATATAGTTTTTTTCATGGCCCAACTACTGGCAGGTCTCACTGGCACTCTCTTCCAGTGAAGGAGCCCTGGCCAGCCAGGACTCAGAGCGCACTGAGGAGGCCAGCCTGCGTCTTCCTGGCTCGCAGGGAAAGGTGCATTCCGCAATCCGGTCTCACCTGCAGAGGCCGCCCTCCCTCCAGGAGACGGACGCGTTCCTGCGGCATGTTTCCGCAGTCTCGGGGCTCTCGGTATAAAATTAACCTAAACCTCGAACCACGAAAACATGGCGTCCTCATAAATCTCTCACGGCCACCTTTTTATGATGTTTTCGCTCCACTTCCCAACTTCTGATCACTTCCAAAGCCCTCAAAATCTGCTTGCTCAAACCGCACCCTGCACTATCTCTTTTTTTTTACTTGAGGCCAAATCTGGCATCGATGTTTTGTCTGCTCAGCAGGAGAGCAATTTCAACAATCTCCTGCTTTTTATAAGATCAGTGTATTCCTCCCAACATGATAATTAGTTTCAGATGAACCTGGTCGATGTGCCTCGGACCATTCCACTGTGGTGTGAGCAAGGAGAGCAGAGACTTCCCGCAGCACTATTTTTTTTCCAGCAAAGAATGTGGGTTCTCTCATAGCCCCAGGACAGAGCCTTCCCATTTTACTTCCTTACAACATAGCTGGGTTTTCCTAACCAACATTCTCAAAGAGGTAGATAGAAATGATGATTATGGGAATCTTCTCATTTTTCTTTTGAAAAGGTTCCGATGAATTATTCCTCCATTTATCAAACTATAATGTCATCAGGACATAAATCTTCTGACTATAACCAGGGCTGTATCCCCTGCAAACACACGGAGGTTGCAAACAGGAAGCCAACAGTGTTATCTTAACTGAATTAGCTTGCAGGGGATAATAAATACTGACAGGTAAAAAAAATATACTGGCCTCGAGCTAAGGCTATTTAGAGGAATGACTCTGGGAAGTCTCTGCTGGCAGTGGTGCAGAGAAATCAAGCAAGACATTATTTTTATAAACAGAATGATGGAGATGATCTATATGGAGCATAATCAAAACAGGCACCGTGTCAAGTTACACCCCGGAGTTGCCAGTTTTCCTTTAGGTCTCCCACGTGCACCTAAATCATCACCTCCTGTGCATTTTGACTCATTAATTCAGTACCAGCAGTGAAGTCATCCATGAGTATTTTCCTGCCGTAACCTTAGGTTATCCCTTGTAAATCCCAGCAGCCCCGAGGGATGATTTCCGGGAGGAGTGAGACTATCTCTCAGTGTCTTGGAGGCTGCCTGTGTCGTAGGAAGCAGCGTCCTCACTGCTGTCGCAAGCAGTTAACAGCAGAACCTCTCACGGTCATCTTACCTTCGCACGTCCGGCCATCCGCAGAGGTGGTGAAGCCCTGCTCGCAGACGCAGTGGAAAGAGCCATCTGTGTTCAGACATTCTCCACGGGGGCCACAGAGCCCAGGCTGCTCACACTCATTAATGTCTGGAAAGGAAAAGAGAGTTCCAAACACTTGAAAAGAAATCTGCGAAGTTGTTTCTTTTTTCTTTTTTTCTATAATATTATATGTACAGTAGAAAAAGCTATCACAACATGGAGGGACACTTATTTTGTGGCACAATCACACCATTTGTACAAATACCAGACCACAAGACAAAGTGGAAATGTCATGAAACTATTTGAGTTGTGTCTTATGAAATAGCCAATGTTCCATCATTTCTGATCTACCAAAAAAAAAAAAAAAGGCAATTTTGTAGGTTCAACGCAAAGCCAGCCTCATTTCAGACTTGAGAAACAGTCTCATAGAATCAACAGCTTCTCTGTGAAATATTCCTCGTGGGTGAGAAAGCTGTGTGCCCCTCTGCCCACTCCCACTGCCGTGCCTACAGCTCTGTTGTAGCCTTGTAACATCCGCGCATACCAATCCCTGGGATGTGAACTTCCTAAGGGCAAGGCTGATTTATTGCATCTGGTTCCTAAACGGTGCTTCACAAATGTCTACTGACAATATACATAAAATAGGCTCCAGTCTTTATTTCCTTGAAAATGGAAAAAAGGAAGAAAATACAAGAAAAAGAAGACGGTTGAGACCAGGAAGTTCCTATTATTTGAAATGGGCGAATGAGGGTCAACTGCTTAGTGCAGTGCCTAACACACAACTAAAGGTCAAAGAGTGGTAGCTGCTAGAGTGACAACGTGAGAGCAAATCACCCTATAGTTAAACTAGTGTTGACCGCCTTACACTCTGCCTGTCCCCGATGCAGAGCCACGACAAAGCATGAAGAGATTGGTATAAGCATGATGTTCTCATGGCACTGGTTGACAACATGAGGAATCCTGGAGAATGGTTCCTTGGTTCACATTGGTATTGACACAGAAAACTGCCTGTTTACACTGTGTGTGTGTTTTTAATGTATCTTTATTGTTGAAAGAATTACAGATGTCTTCCCTTCTTTTTTCCTCTATTGACCCCCGCCCAGGCATTCGCCACACTATGGTCTGTGTCCACGGGCTGTGCATATATGCAGATAATAAGTTCCCTGGTTAAGGTTAATCTCTCCTCACACTCCCTCACCCCCTTCACCTACCCATGTCCCTCACTACATTGATTGCTCCTTAATGAAACTACACCTTTTAACTGGGCCCCAGCTTCTAATACAGCACATTAACAGTGTATTATGAACGTCTTTCCACTCCAACATTTCGGTCATGTTCATACTCTACCAACTGAACAGCAACTAGCTAGTTCACTTAATTAAGGGGCGGGATCATAAAAACTATCACAGGTCCTTGGCACCATCCAGGCAAGTAGTCCTGCTAAGGTCATTCTCTTGCCTTCCTCAAGTGTCCTAAGTCATGCTTTCTCTCTTACTGGTGAGGTCCCTCAACACTTCCTCGTAGGAGTCCATCTTTAGTTCAATGAAAAACATTTACTGAATGCTGCCCATGAGAAGGTTAAATAGGATGAAACCCTTGACATTTTAAAGTTCACCATATCACAGGGGAGGCAAGAACACACCTGGATAACTGGAAAGCACGAGACCTTCCTAGTGATCTCTAGAACATGCTTAGCCACCATCCCTGCTGCTCCCCTTCTCAAGAAAGCCATCCCTCCTCCTGTACCCAGGTGAACAATCTATCCTACCATCTGCCATATAATTCAGACTAGTTGGCCTATCCATTGCTAAATAAAAGGAAAAAAACAAGCAGCAATTACTCATTTTCTTAATAATCATTCTATTCTTATTATTGTCATTGATTTTAAGGCATTTGAAGGGAGAGAGGAATGAATCATTTTCTATTTAACTATTTCTCAATTTTTCAGACTACAAATATTTTTTCACTTCTATTATAGAAGTCTCTCACTACTAACAGTATCTCAGATTGGCAATCTGTTTTGAACTCTGATCTTCTCATAGCCTTAAGCTCCATTCTTTCTTTCCAACCTGCTGCCTAGAGTCACCTCTACCTGGGCAAAAAGTTCCACTGGTCTAGAGATCAAGCCCAAGGTCATGCCCCAGCAGATGAGACCACCTCCTCATTGCATCCAATCCCTCAATGTGGCCTTTTAAAAGCTGCCTGCTTTGCAACTTCTCAGAGGGAATAATGTGCATAAAGTTCGTGCTTCAAGAGAAGTCAATGATTAACAAATAATTGTATAAAAAGTTTGATGACAGGAACTGAAAATGGATTCCCAGACTTTTTTTTCCAGGAAACCACTAAG
>PVJN01035198.1:0-22263 GCA_004026805.1 Lasiurus borealis
GTCCTCTTTGGATTACTTTTATATTGGGTTCTGTGTGCTTCCTGGACTTGTAAGTCTATTTCTTTTACCAGATGTGGGAAGTTTTCAGTCATTATTTCTTTAAATAGGTTTTCAGTATCTTGCTCTCTCTCTTCTTCTGGCACCCCCACAATTCTGATGTTGGTATGCTTAAAGCTGTCCCAGAGGCTCCTTACATTATTTTCACATTTTTGGATTCTTTTCTCTTCTTGCTTTTCCAGTTGAGTATTTTCTGATTCTTTATATTTCAAATTTTTGACTTGATTCTTGCCTTCCTCTAGTTTGCTGTTAGGCCTCTATATAATATTTTTTATTTCAGTTGTGTATGTTTAATTTCTAGTTGGTCCTTTTCCATCTCTAGTTGGTCCTTTTCCATCTCTAGTTGGTTCTTTTTCATCTCCAGTTGGTTCTTTTTCATCTCTTCTTGGGTCTCGCTAACTTTATCCAACTTTTCTAGGATATTCTTGAAAAACCTTATAAGTGTGGTTTTGAACTCTATATCCAGTCATTTGTTTTTCTCCATTTCTTTTGTTTGTGATCTCTTCCTTTGTCTTGGCATTTTCACTATGCCGGGAGAACTTATGTGTTCGATTCAGCCTTATGATACAAGACTTGCAAAACTGCAAAAGCCTCTTTGTTGAGCTTGGGAGGGGTGGAGTCTCAGGGCTTAATGGTCCACCTTGCCTTCCAGTCAGCCCCGCCCTCCACGGCCCCTGAGTCTCACATGACTGACTAATCACTGGAGCAGTCCCTGTGTGTATGTGTGCACATGAGTGCGCTCTCACAGTGCCTCTAGACTGCTGCCTTTCCAGCTCCCCTGCACTCCAGGACCATATGAATATGGGTCCCCAGGGTTTCACCCGAAACTGGGGTTTAGTGGAGTTAGAAATGGCACAGTTAAAAGTGGCCCACTTGTGAAAGCCGGTGGCACAATCAGCTGCCTGACTTCTGCCCTTTTGCGACTCCCCTAAATTTCTGTGTACTTCTCCCTTTTCACAATCCAAACTCCCGCCATATGAGTTTTGGCTGGATCCGGAGTTTAGTGTCGTAGGATAAGGGGTTCAATGCTGTTGGGAGTCTCCATCTCCCTCCCGCCAGAGAAAGCCAGCCAGGTACTCGGGCACCCGCTCTCTCCACACGAGCTTCTCTGTACCTCAGCTTTTTGCAGCTCCTCTGGGTCTCTGTGAGCCCCTCTCTTTCCCTCTAGTTGTAGAATTTCCACTCAGCCAGCTTTCCTGTGGTTCTGGATGATGTCTGTTCTGTCTTTTAGTTGTAGTTTAGAAATTGTTGTGCGAGGCAGCAGTGTAGGTGTTTACCTATGCTGCCATCTTGGATTCTCCCTAGACCACATTCCTACCCAATAAGAGTTGTAAAGTTTTTACATATGCTAGCCACGAAGCTATCCAAGGCCAGAAAATCACATTAGAAGGAACTCAGAAGTCAATTTGAATAAGTTCTCAATGGCCAAACATGGGATAATTTGAGTATCAATAAGTATAACTTTAATATCTTAAAACACATTGAATATGCTTAACTAAAGGCATTAATCAAGACAGCCCTCAAAAAGAATACAATTGGCACTGTTTCAAAAATATGAAGAAGCAACTTCTAATTTTGAGGACTGGTAAATAGATAAAAATTAAGAATTCTACACAGCCTTTCTAGTACAAGTTTTACCACTGGGTAATAATATATAATAAAATCCTAATATGCATATCAACTGAACCAGCAAGTGACCAGTGAAATGACTGGTTGTTATGATACACACTGACCACCAGTGGCAAGATACTCAATGCAGGAGCTACCTCCAGCCTGCAGATCCCAGGCCAGCCAAGGCGATTTCCAGCGGGGGTGGCGGGGAGGTGGGGGCTTAAAGGACTGCCAGTCGCCCTGCAGATTGGCCCTGATTGCCTGCCATACCTAGGAACCCTACCTATGCATGAATTTAATGCACCAGGTCTCTAGTTAAATAATAAAAGAGATAAAGCTTGTCTTCATAAAAATCAGGTATTTCATCTAATAAATGAAGAAAACAAGTAAAACATCATTATTACACAACCTCTAATAAGCTAATGGATTTAGGAGCTGATCATCAATGGCTGCTAATATAAAAAATTAAGCAATAACCAGCTCTGATTTGTCTTTTGATTAGAATAATGATATCACCTAAGAATAATCTTGTCCAAACCAAAACCAAACCAAACAAACAAAAAAATCCCCCAAAATGGAATTTGATGAAGCATCTAGTTCCAACTACTAATTTACAGGAAATTCAAAGGACTGAGAAACATGTTACATCCTGGGGACACAATCATCAAAACCTAGAATAGGAAACTCCACAGGGAAAATTACCTATTTATTCAACAAATAAATTACAGGAAAGCAAAGGAAAGAATGGAGGGGAAATCTATAAATTTAAAAACATCTCAAAATATATACCAATGGGTGCAACTTACTTAGATACTAATTTTTTTAAGTTATTAAAATTTTAGACAATCTACAGATTAGATATTAGAAATATGGTTAATAATTTTGTAAGTATGACAATGGTACTGTGCTTATGTAAAAAAAGTTCTTTTAGAGAAACATTCTACAGATAAAATGATACAATATGATGACAGTCTCTTCTATAAATGATACTAAGACAACTGGATATACACATGTAAAAGAATAATGTTGCACTCCTACCACATAAAAAATTATCTCAAAATGGATCAAAGACCTACATATAAGAGTTAATACTATAAAACTCTTAGAGAGAACAGAGGGATAAATCTTCATGATCCTGGATTTGGCAATGGTTTCTTAGTGATGACAACAAAGACACAAACAACAAAACAAAATATAGATAATTTAGATTTCATCAAAATTAAAAGCTTTGTGCATCAAACGACACTATCAAGAGAATGAAAAGACAGTCTACAGAATAAAAAAAAATTGCAAATCATATCTAATAAGGTCTATCCAGATCTATAAATAACTTACAACTCAACATAAAAACATAAATACCACAATTTTACTTTATTATTATTTTTAAAATATATTTTTATTGATTTCAGAGAGGAAGGAGAGGCAGGGAGAGGGAGAGGGAGATAGAAACATCAATGATAAGATAAAATCATTGATTAGCTGCCTCCTGCATGCCACACCCTGGAGAAAGAGACCACAGGGTTCCCTGGCCAGCAATCTGTGATCTCCTAGTTCATAGGTTGATGCTCAAACACTGATCCAGACTAGCTAGGCAACAATACAATTTTTAAACGGGTAAAAGGTTTGAATAGATATTTCTGCAAAGAAGATATATAATTGACGAACAATCACATGAAAAAATGTTCAACATCAATAGTTATTAGGAAAATGCAAGTTAGAACCACAATGACATACCACTTCACACTAGGACAGCTGTATTTAAAAAAAAAAATGTAGAATATAACAAGTGATGGCAAGGATCTGGAGAAACTATAAGCCTCATACATTGCTGGAGAAAATTTAAAATGGTACAGTCTCAGCATAGTTTGATGATTCCTCAATATATTAAACATAGAATTACCATATGATCCAGCAATTCCACTTTTAGATATATACCCAAAAGAATTTAAAACAGCTGTTCAAACAAAAATGTTCAAAACAGCACTATTCACAACAGATCAAAGGTGGAAATAGCAAAATGTCCATCATCAGGTGAATAATCAAAATGTGGTATATTCATACAATAAAATATTATTCAGCTATGAAAACAAATGAAGTTCTAATGCATGACACAACACAGATGAATCTTTAAAATATTACGTTAATTAAATAAAGCAAGAGCAAAACAGGGTATCTATTGCACAAATCTAAGTATATGAAATGTCTAGAATAAACAAATCCATAGAGGCAGAAAGCAGATTAGTGGTTGTTGCCCGTCACTAGAAGGAGGGAAGAAAGGGTGTTCCCACTTAATGGGTACAGTTTCCTTGGTGATGACAAAAAATCTGGAACTAGATAGAGGTGATGGTTACATAACTTTGTGTACTTAATGCCGAGTTATAAATTTTAAGATGTTTAAAAGGTGAATTTTAGGCTGTGTGTATTTTACCAGAATTTAAACAAAAAGACATAATGAGAAGATCTGTTTCAAAATAATAGTAGAAAGGAGGAAGATGGGGCAAGATTGAATGGTTATTGGGGTTACTTTTGGGCACATGGGTGTACATTATACTGTTCTGAATACTTTTGTATATTTTAAGCGTTCTTCACAAAGTTTGTAGAAATCCCATTTTGTAGCATACCATAGTTGAGTGGCAGCAAGATGGACCCAAGCAAAGTCCTTGGGTAAAAAGAAAAAAGAATGTATTTTCTCAAGTGAGCAAAACATGTTTGTGCCTCTTTTCCAAATCCTATTTTGAAAAACACAGTGACCAGACCTCCCGTGATGCATCCATTGCTCCTGCATCAGCTGGAGAAAATGTCCTGCCACTGAGCTTTATTAGGCCATGTAATTACAGTTCCCAAGGAAAGCAGGGGAAAGCCAGTGACTCCAGTCCCTTAAAATTAGATTGGACCACATACTTTCAAATATTCTGTAGGAAACAATCCTGCTCTAGCCAGGCACTAATGTCAGTGATTTCTATAATTTGCTTCTCTATTCAGCTCCAGCTGAAAGCTGCTAAATTCTTTTCATCTCACCATGGGACAAAATGATTGTTAAATTATGTAATGGGATTTTTTAAAAAAAGAAAGAAAAAAAACAGCATTTGCTAGCAATCAGTTCTTATAGCCACACAGCAACATTGATAATTACTGCTACTACACAGTGGGAACTCTCCCTCACCACAAGTAACCTCAGCACATTAATAAAGAGACATAGGACTCAATATGCCAAGTCCAGCAGCGGTAAGTCAATAACTTTATATGTCACAAGCAAGAAATAATGGATCATTAATATTCTTCCTGAAAGTATGTTCTCAAACAGTTGACCCCAGAGTAACAATACTTGCTTACATTTGCCGAGAGTCTACCATATACTAGGTACTGGGCTAAGTAAGTGATGTTCACCTGTTATTTCATTAATTCTCCTTCTCCTCAATTTCCTTTTCACGATTTATTTGGAAATAAAGCTTATGTATGGTCTATAGCCTTATCTGTGTATTCATTAAATAACTAGAGCAGCTGAAATCGGTTTGGCTCAGTGGATAGAGCGTCGGCCTGCGGACTGAGGGGTCCCAGGTTCGATTCCGTTCAAGGGCATGTATCCTGGTTGTGGGCACATCCCCAGTAGAGGGTGTGCAGGAGGCGGCTGATCGATGTCTCTCTCTCATCGATTTTTCTAGCTCTCTATCCCTCTCCCTTTTGTCTGTAAAAAATCAATAAAAATATATTTAAATAAATAAATAAATAAGTAAGTAAAATAAAATAAAATAAATAACTAGAGCAGGGTTAAAAGCATGGTGCTCTCTCAAGTACAGCTACTACCCTTGGACATGCTCTCTAACCAACCTGGGCTTAGCACCCTACCACCATCACTATAAAACACAACATAAAAGCATCAACCTCAATGGTTTGATGTGAACATTAGTTGTGTCTATGAATATAAACTTCTTAGCAACTAGAAATCTTAAATTATATTTTTCTACTTTTTTTTAGCATTTGTATGTATTAAAAATTTCCAACTAAGAAGATAGCATTGATAGCCTCCCAAGATCTACTTCCCTTGGATGGTGAAGACATGGCTGAAAGGTGTTTATAAAGGGCATTGGATCTGTGTTTCTAAAGCCTCTCTTAATGAAAGAGCACCAAGGACACCCGTCGTTTTTCAAGCTTGTACCACACAGCAAGAAGACACCATGGGCCATCCCAGGACATTGGATCTTTTTAAAAATTATATATTTTTATTGATTTCAGAAAGAAAAGGAGAAGGAGAGAGAGACAGAAACATCAATGATGAGAGAGAATCATTGATTGGCTGCCTCCTCTCCCAGTGTAAGAAGCTCTGGGAATAGAACCGTGACCTCCTGGCTCATAGGTCAATCCTCAACCACTGAGCCACCACAGCTGGGCTGGATCTTTTTATTTAGAAGATTGGGAGGCAGTGGTGGTGGGATCTTAAAATCCTCACTCCACACAACCTACATTACTGGGCCAGAAAATGAAATACGCATGTGTGTCACTTGAGAAGAGAGAAAAAGAAGGTTAAGTTGAAGGTGAGGACAGAACTGTGTTCAGGGATGATGGGGATTAGATTTGGGCCTGAAACAGTGAAATGGGAGAGGCATTTAAAACAGCAGCATAGTGTAGTGCACCTCAATAGGGAAAGGGTTGCTTGAATTATTGGACATGGGTAGTTATTTCTATCCAAATTAAAATGGTTAATTTAAAAAAAAACAACACTTCTAACATAGGTTTCACCATTGGCATGGCTGCTTATCACATATTTTTGTCAGTTGTCATGTTTTTGAGGAGCAAGATGTTTTCTTTTAGTGATTGCGGAGGGAGGGATGCTTACTATGCTCTCCTGTGCTTTTCCCTCCCAGACAATATTTAAGAAAAAGATCTTTGGAGTTTCAGAAGCACTGTCTGAGCCCCTGAGCTACCTCCTCACTCAGCATGAGAGGCTCTGGATGATTTCTAAGGTCCCTCCAGTATTCACTCACTTGCTAGTTAATTGTTTTTAAGTTCTTATAACAAGAAATAAAGCTTTAAGCTATTTTAAAACTGCAGGCACTAGCCCAGATTTACCTTGACAGGAACCCATTCCTCCCAAATATCACCCAGAAGAACAAATGACTGCTAACAGCCCCCCTCTCTTTTATAGTAAAAGGAGGGGCAGGAGGCAGGATGAGGAAGAGGAGGGCAAAGGAAGATGAGGGTCGGCCTAAAATGAGAGAAGTTTGCACCAAGACATTGAAGGCACCCTAAGTGAAGGATAGGAAATATAAACTTCTAAGAATTCACAACTCTGCAAAGGATCAGCCTATTGACCTTGAAGATCCAGAAACATCAGCAAAGCATAGGATATTTTTATTATGTGTGGCTGGAAATAGCTACAGAGCTCATGTGCATGATTTATGAAGGTGTAAACAAAACCCAAACTCAGTACTTTGTTAAATAATAAGATTCATTCACTAAAGGTAGTTAAAGTCTAACAACATAAAATATATGTATAAAAAAGTACCAAAATTGGTAGATATACATTTATCATTTCAATCAACTAACATTAACATAAAGTCACACTGTTGGGAACTTCAAATTTGAAAAAGCAACCTAAACAGCTTTTTGCATTCATTTTTAAACCAGCATGCCTTAGGGTGGGGCAGGGTATGGAATAACCCAAACTCCTTTGGCTCCTGGATTACATTTTTAGACTTGAAAAGGGAAAGCTTAAGCTCTAAATTCTAAGTCTTCCAAAGATTAAAAAAAAAAAAAAAGAGTCCCAAGGATATGAAGTCACAAACTTGGTCAATAAATGTTCTGGATAATGAACAAATTTGTTTCTTGAGAATGACGATAGCATTACTGAGCCAAATGGTATTTTTAGCAACCAGAAGGCAGCCCAAAGCACAGGTCCCTGGAAATGCTTTCGAGACACCCATGTCTAAGGAGATACCCATCTCAGCGTCAGCATGGCAGCATTCAAGGAATGAGGGAAGTTCGCTACTTCATGTGTTTGGTATTTGGTGCAACATTTGTCAGTAGGCGTGCAAGATATTCTAGAGAGTTTTCCTGTTAGGCGAAAATCACTACATGTCCATCTGGGCAAGCACCTCAATCATAGAAACTAACCAGAGACTGTAAGAAATTTACAACTTGGCCTCACAAAGTGTTACACTCAAATAGAAGAATTTGAGGTGGGGATGAGGGAGCAAGTTTTCAGACGAGTCAAAAATAGAAAAAGAAAAAATATGCTGGCCTTAGAGAACTTAGGACTAAGCAACTTGGATTTTGAGAAGCACAATATAGTAAATAAGGCCATAGACATGGACTAAAAAATAATCTAGAAAATAAAGAGGATTGTATAGACTATTAGCAGAATAACTTTGGATATCCATAAGGTCTTCCTTTTAGGTGAAAAGCAGTTTAAGTACAGTTCAAATGAAATTCATTAGGATAAAAGAAAAAATCATTTTCACATTTTTGTCACAGAATCCCCCATTAATTCATAAAAAAATGACTCTATAAAAGCTGCACTGAAGCCCAGTGGCAAAGTATTAAATTAAGCATAGCTCTAGCTCTGTGTTTGTATCTGAGTAACATAGTTTGTCTCTATGGGTCATGCAGTGGGGCAGCTCTGAGTCTGGGAGACTGTTTATACTCAACCTTATTTAGGAAATCCTATATTTACCAATTCCAGCCTTCTAAAATGTTCTGCTCACCAATAGTAAGATTCAATCACTTCTCCAGGCAAGTGACCTAGCTTTTACACATGAAGGGAAGGCATGTTTCATTATAAAAGTGATGGATACTGATTTAAAACAAGGGCCCCTCACCCCCCGCTCAGATGAAAGCCTCATTTCTGATGCATA
The DNA here is from genome assembly GCA_004026805.1 of Lasiurus borealis. Taxonomy (NCBI): domain Eukaryota; kingdom Metazoa; phylum Chordata; class Mammalia; order Chiroptera; family Vespertilionidae; genus Lasiurus; species Lasiurus borealis. Next base: position 8,520 of record PVJN01035198.1, read on the forward strand.
GAAAAGAGAAATTTTAATTAGCTGTTCAAAAGACTCAGCAACAGGTGGTTGAAATTTTAATTGTCATATCTGCAACACTTTACATTTACATAAATCTTAAAACAACCAAAATGTTGGTGGATATGATTTTTGCCAAGCCAAGGTGCTACAGCAATGTAATTCAAACTATTACAGACTTAGGTCTGGGGGCTGTGGCCAACATCACTGCATATCCCAGAAAGTTCCCCTAATTGGTGGTTGAATGACATCACGTCTTAGTTCATTTCAGTATCTCATTCCCATCTGACCCTGCACAGGGCATGGATGAGTATTGCAAATGCATGAAGTTGAACATGCATACCAGATATCAGGGAGTGATGAGGCCCTGGTGTGAACTAGAGTGGGCACGTGTCCTCTGTACAACTGCCAAATGGCTCTACCATACTGCCGCTACTGGAAATCTTAGGCCCAGTATTTTAAAAAAATTTTTAAAGATCATTTGATATTTCAAGATCTTTTAAAGGAATGGAGACTTTTGTGTGAAACCGCTCATTTTTTTCTAATGTTGGCATAATTACACCAACATCACCTTATGTGAACCAAGCTAAATATGTTTACCTGGATAGCGTTTAGCCTCCAGGTTGCCAGTTTTAAAACTCAGATCTAGTCCAAAGTTTTCACTTTTTTTTAAAAAAAAGTGTTTTTATTGATTTTAGAGAGAGGAAGGGAGAGGGAGAGAAAGATAGACACATCCATGATGAGAGAGAATCATCGACTGGCTGCCTCCTGCACACCCCCTACTTGGGATCTAGCCTGCAATCTGGGCATGTGCCCTGACCAGGAATCGAACTGTGAGTTCCTGGTTTAGGGGTCGACACTCAACCACTGGGCAACACCAGCCAGGCCCAAAGTTATCACTTTTATAAGGAAGAAAATAAATGCCAGAGACCCAAATGTCAGGTTTGAATCCAGGTCCTAGATTCCAGGCAGGGTTCCAGCCACCTGCTAGAAAGTTTAGCCCTAAAATGCATACAGCCTAATGTCTTAACTCTTAGCTCTGCAAGCCGACCCTGTTACAATCTAATGAATGACTTATTGGGTCATTTCAATACAATAATCTATTTTACTCAACCACACTACGTTTGGAAAGCTAATCAGAAATTTATTTCCTTTTATGACATATTCTATTGGTGGTTATCATAAGAGACAACATTAGGTTAGATTTCACTTTCTAATGTTACAGAGATTAGAAACTGTGTTTACTAGACCGACTTTCCCACTCACTCTCAGTGTCTGAATGGCCTGCAGCAGCATGGTGAGCCTCCCATCCCCAAGCAAGAGCAGAGAATGAGCCGGCAGTGCCGTGTGTCAGAGCTCGCCTTGTTTCCCAGAGATGGGAATCTTTATTGAAAGAGCTCTCTTTTTTGATTTCCGGATCAGGCCCTAAGCAGTTGATAAGGGAGAATTACTTGGCCATTATCAGAAGCAGTTGTATTTCCACAAAGAGCTGGTACCAAACAAGAGTTTATCTCTACGACAAGACTGATAGAATTCTCCCCGATTATAATTCAATCAGACACCTGAAACTAACTGTACATGTATTGGCTGGTGGGTTACGTGCAAACCTCTGTCTTCCAGACAGAGTTGCTGGGAAATATTTTCTATAGAATGACTATTGAGGATACATCTTAGAAAGTGCTGCTCTTTTGGTTGTGACAGGCTGTGTCTCTATATAATCAAGAGTAATATTTTATATAAGTGTAATTCTAACAGAAAGCCATTAGCCTAAAGAGTCAGCTGTGACCTTTGCAATTATTTGCTAAAACATTCCCAAAAGATTTAATGTACATTTCAAAGTGCTTTTCTTACCAGTCTTATGAGCAGCTTTGAAAGTTGGAGAAACTGATAAACAGAGATGAAAGGTAAAGTTGAAATGAACTTATTTAAACACAAAGATTCAATCCTATTTGGAACACCAACATTTGAGATGGAAACTTTTTTTTTTTTTTTTTTGGAAACTATTTTTTTACAATTAAAAGAAGAGTGTAGAGTTCAGGAGCAAACTGGCTTTGTCACACTAGCTGAATTTGGGCAAGTTTCTCAACTTCTCTGAGCCTAATTTCCTCATTGGCAAAGTAGGAACAATGATAATATCTAATTTGTAGAATGGTTGTAAAAATCTAATGAAATAATAGAACAATGCAAACAAATGTAGCACTTTCGCACTCCATAAGCAGATGACAAATATGATCTGCCATTGTTATTATTAACACAAAATGGCCCAAATGTAGTGAGTCAGAGGCCTTGGAATAAATACACACTATTATATTCTATAACCAAGTTCCCACCAATATTGCTATCTGGTATAAATATCCCAATTATTATGTTCCTGTTTTGTCTGTACTTTTCCAAGTGTCTCTTTAGTTTGTCATCAAACAGAAGAATTAGAAAAGAAATGATGTTCTTGCCTTCATGAGGCATTTCATACTTGAGTATTTTTATCCCCAGAGACCCACGCACAAATCTGATAAATGCACAAATCTGATAAATGCTGGGTACTCTGTCTTCCAAGCAGAATGTTGAGCATATAACTGTCACATTTTGCCACCTGCATTTAATTACAGGTAGCAAAATGAAATGTGAAAGGAGGGTTCCTCTACATGTGACCTGGTTTTGGAAGAGATCAGAACTCACTAATGGCCTTTTGCCAATTTCAGGAAGGGTATTGCTAAAATAGTCTCCTAACTGGTCTTCCTGCTTCTACTGGGAGGTGTGTGTGAGAGGGTAGCGGGGGAGCGCAGATACCCATTCATTCTAGTTTGGATCCAACCACCAGAGGGACCCCTTCACTCTGCAGATGAGATCACATCCCTCCACCTTCAAAAGCACACCCTCCCATCTCCCTACCCCCGACCTTTCTCAGAGGAAAAGCTGATGTCTTTCCAATGGCTTTCAGGCTCTGCTCAATCTGGCCTCAGATCTCATCTCCCACATCTTTCAGTCACACTGGCCTCATTGCAACTGCTGGAAAACACCAGGAATGGATGGAATGCCTTTCCTCGGGTTAACTTCACAGGGCCTACCTGGCCACTGTACTTCCCACTGCAATCCTACCTGTATTCCCGTTAACACTGCCCTGCTCTTCCAGAAAATTTTAGCTTTCAGCATTCTCTATAGTGCTCTTGCATAGTCAATTTATTGTTTGCGGTCTGTTTCAAGAATGTAAGCTTTATGAAAGTCGGGACTTTCTTCAGTTTTGTTCACTGATATAACCCAAGTCCCTAGAAGAATGCCTTGCAGCTAGCAAGTATTCGATATGTATATATTTGTTGAAAAAAAATAAATGCATAAGTGCATTAATGAATGAATGAATTATTAATGATGAATGAATAAATGAACACATACACTTATAGACTCTGGGTTCCCAATAACCACAGCCATCTCCAGGGAAAGAGCAATTGGCTAAAGTGAGAACTAATGGGCAGTGACTCATTTCCAGAGTATACAACCTCCCATTTGTGTCATGCGCAAGCAGATAGGCTTCCTGCTTTCTCCCAGTTCCAATCTGAAAACAGCATGCAGATTTTGCTCATTACAAAAAAGAAAAAAAAAGTTCAGTGCCTTTCACAGAATTTCAGGCAGATGAGTGGATCAGAAAACTATGGTATATCTACAAAATGGAATTCTATGCTGCCATTAAAAAGAAGGAATTCTTACCATTTGCAGCAACCTGGATGGAACTGGAGAGCCTTGTGTTAAGTAAAATAAGCCAGTCAATGAAGGAGAAATACCACATGATCTCACTCATTTGTGAATAATAAAGAACATTATATACTGATGAACAAAAGGATAGATACAGAGGCAGTAAAGCATCAAACAGACTGTCAAATTACAGCAGGAAGGTTAAGGAGCGGTGGGGTAGATAAGAGATCTACCAAAGGACTTATATGCATGCATATAAGCATAACCAACCAACACAAGGCACTGGGGGGTTGGGGTATGCCTGGGAGGGGGGGGGGGGCAAGGGGGAGATATGTATACATGTAACACAATAAAAATAAATAAATAAATAAATAAATAAATAAATAAGAAAATAAATAAATAAATAAATTTGAATAAAAGATTGGCAAGGCCTGAGCACCAGTGAAAGTCCTTCCCCTTGAGTTGGGATTGCCCGCCTGGCCCCCAATATTTCCAAATTATTATATCTTATCTTGTCTCTTTCATTTGCTTGCGGCCTCTTCTCCAGATCCCGAACCCTGAACCACGTGGGATGTGGGTCAGTCACAAAACAAAAATGCTTTTCTACAGACAGCATTTAAATTGCTATTATTCCCCTCCTTTCTGCAGCTTATCCATCCTGTGATATCTTATCAGATCCTGTTGAATCTGCATATTTTTAACTCTCAAAAGTACCTGTAGCGCTCAGGTTTATACCAATAATAGTAATAATAGTAACCGATTTTGTACCACTTATGTCAGGTTCATTCACAAAACAACTATTTTTTTTTTTTAGCATCATAAGCCTGGTACCTCCCTAGCACTAGAGGGATGCTGAGATGCAAAAGACACAATCCCGACCTCACAGAGCTGACTGTCTACCCGAGGAGCAAAGACAGCTCAGTGAAAAGCAGTAAAAAAAAGAAGAAACAGCAGAAGTGGCTCTGATTTTAAAATTTAAGAGGAAGTTTAGGGGATTAAGAAAGCAGACATGAAAAAAGAAAAATGTTTTAAAAATAAAATTATTGCAATTACTACTGAGATACAAATACCTTGAACACCACCAATGCATGTTATTGTAGACATCCTCACCATATCAATGCATATGTGCATTTCTTTCTTTTTCTTTCTTTTTTTTGTGACAAAAATAAAAACATTATATCTAACAAAAGCTTCTAAAAACAGCTTAAAAAATACATTATAATTGTTAATGCCCATTCACTTGTAAATATAGATCCACAACATTTTAACTGGCTAAATCGCATCCCCAAATGAGTTTACTTCAGTCATTCTCCATTGGTTAACTTTTACATACATATTTAGATAGTTGCCCAAATATTTATTTAGGATACATTCCTGCATGTGGAAATGCTGGATTATTATTATTTTTTTCCCACAAAAGAAAAATAAGGAGTTTATTTTATGACATACTTATTTGGATGATTACTTACTGGTAATTAGTACTTCTCCATGTTTTTAAAGGCAACCATTTTAAATGACAACACATATCAGGCTAGTAGAAAATAGTTAAAACAAAGCCCTCTCTTTTGATCTTACAAAGTCATGCAGACAAGAGAAGGTACATCTGGTCTGGTCCAATCAGGCTTCTTGGAATTATTAAAATGTATTTTCTGGTAAAGATGAATTAGGCTCATCATTGAAAGAAGGTTCTCTGAAAGCTGTTGCTAAACGTATTTCCCTTGAAAAAGTAAATTTCAAGGCATGATAGTGCAAGAGGTAAGTTTTGATTTACAAAACATTTATAGACTAATTGTGCTTAGTCTCTGATTTCCAACTTATTTTAAAGAACAGAAACTATGTTGACAAGTTTCTCTACCTAAATTTACCAGGATATCCATGAATGGCACCAGAATTAGGACAAGGTGATTATCTTAGTGATTCTGTCCTGACACCTGCCCACAGAGTCTGCGGGTGAGGCCCTGGGGATGCGAGACCCTGCCAGTTCTGTGCCCGGGATTCTCTAGGGAGACCAGGGGTCTGAGAAAGCAGTTCTCCCACTAGATTTAGTCCTCAAAAAACTCTCTCCATAGTGATTAATAAAACAGTGGAGTTTTGAGTGGAGTTTCTTTTGTGTAGCTAAATCTGGGAGGTCTGAGTGTTCCTGGAGCCCCCTGTGGGGACATGGCACGAGTTAAGAATCCCTTGAGTGGGAGTATTCGCTACTGGAGGGCTCTGTCGGGTCAATCAAATTTCAGATTTTCATAATCACTGTCTCCGACCCCTCCACGCTGTCTCCAGTGGCTCTCTGTGAAGAAGAAAGGCCTGCTCCATCGCTGGGGTACTTCAGTCTGGCACAGTTGGGAGCAAATCTGAAGAAGCCCACGGCTTGAGGTCGAGGCATAAAGACACGTTTCCATGTGAGAATGGCTCCAAGTACTTTCTTGATTGTTTGGGTGAAAGGTGAATAAGGGATTGGGGGGTCAGAGACCTCGACATCTGCCAATATACTTCCATTGTCAGCTGCAAACCCTGGGTACGGCATCTGAGGGTGAAGCGCCAGCTCTAGACTCTTGGGGGCACCTGTCTGCTGGCCATTGCTTGCTGCAGCTTTCTTTCTTATTCTTTTTCATTTTTCCTCTGAGTGATTTGTCTTCTTAATTTGTTCACTTCACCTCACAAGATTCAACTAAGTACTCGCTCACTCTTTCCTACACCTGCATACACTGCCTGCACCTTCTCCTATAGTGCATAGTAAACTTGATGGATTGCCCTGATGTCCTTCATGACTCCATGCTGGTCAAAGAAGTCAGTGCCATGTTCTTTAATGACGTTGTCATAACTCTGAGGCGTGTTTGGCACTGAAGACACTTTATACTCTTGCTGGCTGGTATTACCCAGGTTGGGAATAGCAAGAATATCCTTTGCTTATACCTTTGATTTGGTCTGAAGAGGACATACTCCAGAGCATGCATGGAATTGTTGGTGGTGGAGATGAAGCTGAAGATGCAGTCAGGCACCCTGAGCATGCGGATGAGCTGCTTGTGAAGGAACTACTTCCTGTATAACATCTGTTGCTGTGTGTTCTGTGGGAATCTGTACCAACCGATCACTTTCTTTCACTGACCTTTAAGAATCCTGTTCAAACTATCTTTGTTAACTTTGCGTGTGTAGTCATAAAAACGAAAAAACTTTGAACAAGTCTGATGGTTATGGATTTCAATGTCTTGTAGAAACTCTGTGTTGCTGATTTGGTAGTCACTGATGCTAAAGGTTTCCTCTTGTCTCACCTCTCCCAGCAAAAATCCTTCATGGTCGGCAGTGCTGCTGGCACCATGGAAACACACAGTGCTGAAGGTGTAGCAAGAAATGGAAGCCACTATTGTGGAAATTTCCAATTATATTGGATTATTTTCAGGTAAAGCACTTTCTTTGGGAGATGTGTGTGTGTATATTATGTATTCAGATTGCTCCTGAATAAAGCTGTGCTAATGTTTATTACCACAAGCAGGGATGTGCATGTCTATTCTTGATATTTTATTTTAAATATCTTTGTCAATCTGCTAAGTATGAAATGATATCTAATTCTCAACTTTTGCATTTATATTTTTAGTAAGTTACATTTTAAAAACATCTTTATTGATAATTGATACTTCTTACTTTGTTAATTGCTGCCTTGCTCTTAACTCAATCTACTAATAGTTTCATAATTTTCCCATGCTAATATATAAAAATCTTGGGTTGAAAGGACTGAGGTTCGACCAATCAGAAGTCAGTCCTGCAGTTGCTGGGTTGAGGGGGCAACCCAACGGCTGACTGCTTCTGCTGCAAATACAATGACCCAGCACTGACTGCTGAGGGGGCTGTGAGTCAGAGCCAGAGAGAGGCCTGCAGAGAGAAGTAGGGACTGACTGATCCATTGCCTATGTGGCAGCTTTTGATCAGCATTTACCTCTCTCTTTCTCTCTCAGTCTGGCCAGCAGCCATGCCTCCATTTCTCACAAGGCCTCCAGGAGGCTGCTGATCAGCCCTGCCTTTCTGATCAGGCCCTGTTGATAGGCCCAGCGATGCTGACTGGCATAGAAACCAGCCAATCAGAACCAAATCTGGGTGAAATGTGAGGAACAAATGTCTGCTTAGAAAAATGGAGGTTTTGACATTAACTTGCATAGAAACTCACCAATCAGAACTAAATCTGTATGAAGTGTGAGGAACCAATGGCCGTCTTAGGAAGCAGAGCTTTTGATGCTGACTGGCACAGAAACTAATCAATCAGAACCAAATCTGGATCAATTGTGAGGTGCCAATAGCTGCCTGGAATGTGGAGCTTTTGGTGCTGGCTGACTGGCATAGAATCCAACCAATCAGAATGGAATTGGCAGGCAGAGGAGGGCAGTTGGGGGCGAGATCAAGCCAGCAGGGGAGGACAGTTAGGGCAATCAGGCAGGCAGGCAGAGGTAGTTAGGGTTGATCAGAAGGGCAGGCAGGCTGAAACCAGTTTGGCTCAGTGGATAGAGCGTCAGCCTGTGGACTGAAAGGTCCCAGGTTCGATTCCAGTCAAGGGCATGTACCTTGGTTGCGGGCACATCCCCACTAGGGGGTGTGCAGGAGGCAGCTGATCGATGTCTCTCTCTCATTGATGTTTCTAACTCTCTATCCTTCTCCCTTCCTCTCTGTAAAAAATCAATAAAAATATTTTTTAAAGTAAAAAAATAAGGGCAAGCAGGCAGAGGCAGTTAGGGGCGATCAGGCAGGCAGGCAGGTGAGCAGTTAAGAGCCAGCAGTCCAAGATTGTGAGAGGGATGTCCAGTAAGGGGTCCCCTATTGGAGAGGGTGCAGGCTGGACTGAGGGAACCCCCCCCCTCCCCTGGCTCCAAATTTCATGCACCTGGCCACTAGTTGATTTATAAAAACTCTTCCTTTGGAAAGCTATTAAATTCTTTCTCATCATTTATGAAATGAATATTTTCTCTAAATTAGCTATTTGCATTTTTACTTTGTTTCTTGTGTTTTTATAAGAAAGTTCATATATCTCTCTTTAATATTAATATAGTCACATTTATTTTCTCTTATGACTTTTATGTTTTTAATTGTTATATTTACATCTAATGTATATTTAAAAGTCCATAATTAGCCAAAACCGGTTTGGCTCAGTGGATAGAGCGTCGGTCTGCAGACTGAAAGGTCCCAGGTTCGATTCCAGTCAAGGGCATGTATCCTGGTTGGCGGACACATCCCCAATAGGGGGTGTGCAGGAGACAGCTGATCAATGTCTCTCTCTCTCATCGATGTTTCTAACTCTCTATCCTTCTCCCTTTCTCTCTGTAAAAATCAATAAAATATATATATTTTTTAAAAAGGCCATAATTAAATCTTACTATAACTCAGAGTTCACATAAAAATATATAAAATCAATGTGGTCATACAAAGTAGGTTTACTTACTCAAGGTACACATTTTATTTTAAATTTGGAGAGTTTTATTGGGGAGGAGGGATATCCCAACAGATCTTTTCATTTTCAACAACTGTAGTATTCAATATCAAATGACATGAAAATCTTATTTTTCTGAGCCAACATTATTATATTCTTTTTGATAACTGTGGTCACTGTATATATTTTTTTCTTTTCAGCTGGACTATAAGTGTCATATACATTAAGAGAGTATCTTCCATTCAAGACTGAGTTCTGTGGCAAGTGAGACACACACACACACACACACACACACACACACAGAGAGAGAGAGAGAGAGAGAGAGAGAGAGAGAGAGAGAGAGAGAGAGACTTCAAAATCTAGGCTTTCACTGAACTGGCATAGGATGGTCAAACCAAGGCAGCATTATAAGCTTTCCCACATGACAAGGTGAGTAAAACTTGCAATGGAAAAAATCTGGAAAGTAGGAAGAAGAGCGATCTGGGCTGGGAAGGGATAAGAATAGTGCTTTTGGTATCAGATTACTGAATTTATTAATAAAGGGGCAGTCAATTAGATCTGACTTACAGACTGTCAAAGATACAGGACTAGGCACATATCTGAGTGGACAAGGGGAAGAAGAAAAGGAAAGCAACCTTTGATAGTACCTACATGGTATGAGACATGGTCATAAGTGTTTTATTCATGGAGTTAGAATTTAAATGTCAGGCATCCAGATATCAGTGCTAGATAAGAAGAGCTTATTATGTAGAGCTTATTTAGATACCACCTCCACCATTTCTAGCTATTTAGATCTTGAAACAGTTTGCTTATCCTCTCTGTAAACTAGTTTCTAAACAATGAAGATGATAATAATAATGTCTTCCTCAAAAAGCCAGAATAAATTATATAACCCAGAAAAAAATATAAAGTGCTTGAAATACAATAAAAACTGAATATAGGTAGTCATTAATGGGAAAAAACAATAACAGAGAACTTAACAAATGGCTTTAAGGATAGTCTACATTAAGAGATAGAAGAGAGAGATACTAAAAAGACAGATAAGTATTCAAAGAAATGGGAGTAAACCTTAAAACCACAATGTTATGGAAATCATGGGGCTTAAGGTTCCTGAAGAGTTCCTTAATCAAATTTAGTCATGAGAATAGAGAAATGGACCATTTAGTCCTGGTTGTTCTTCATGTAAAAAAATAACTTTGGCAAGCACTACGTACCCAGAGTTGGTCATCCATGCCAGGTGGGTTCTTTTTGATAAAAGCACCATAGTATGTAGCAATATTCCGGTGGTGAGAATATTTTTTCAACATGTTAATCTCTTGTTTAATTTCTTCCTCTTCATCCTGCATTAGAATAATAAATATTTAGTCATGAAAATCTGTGTCTTAGAATTATTTTCCATCACCATCTATATCAACTACATAATAAATTTCTTCCTTAAATTCTTTGTTCTATGGTGATAAACAAACACAATTATTATATAACTTGATTTTCTTGACTGCAAAGAAAAAATTTGCAAGACAACACATTGACTATCCAAGGGGTATTCTGTTTGTATAGCAAATAGGCATAGCTGGTGAGTATGAGGGAGAATATAAAACAAAACACCTCATTCCTTCACCTGCTAAAGATCAAAGTAGTCTGCTGAGATAAAATTCACTTTAGATTTCTTAGAACTATGTCCATTGAATACCTATTACTGATTAGATCTTGTATAGGAAAGATTTAGGAAAGAGAAAAGAAAAAATATAGACTCATATTTTAAATTTAAGTTCATTTTCTTTGAAGTTTACTTTGATTGAAGTACCTGACTGAAGATGATGAAAGTCAGATGAGAAAGGGAGTGAGGATAAGTTCCCTAGATCTGAGGAAGTTCACAAAGCAGGAGTACCCATCTCACCTTCAGGAAACTAAACATGAGAAGAAAGGGGAACTGCAGCAGTTATGCGAGAAGAGATAACTCTTCTACAGAGTAAGTGTCCTCATTCGGGTTTAATTCATTCTGAGCTTTAATTTGGAGTTTACCAACTTGGGTGATGTTTAGACACCCCCCACTCATGTTCTCTCATAATTTTATTTTGATATGTGCACTTTGGTGGTACCTTCAATTAATATTTTATTTTTGAGGCTGGTGGAAAAACATTTATCCCAGGAAAACTGTCTTAGATGCAGCAATAGAATGATTATGCCTAAGTGTAAGATGTTACCATGACCTGAAAGACCACTGTCTGGGTCCCTATCTGTTCTCTTGCCTCTTCTATCTGCTCCGCCTCCCTACAGTCTCTCTACATTGCTGAGTTATTCTGAAAATGATGCCTTCTTTTGCTTTCTCTTCTTCACATAATTTCTACTCATCATTTTTGATTGAATTTAATTGACATTCCTCAAGGACATCTTTCCTAATTCTCTCAGGCCATGTCAAGTTCCCCTACTATATATAGCCTGCACACCCCTCCACTTCCTTTTTTCCCTCCTACACTTCTTAATGTATGTGCCATATTTGCTGGTACCAGTTGGAGGTATGGGTCAGTCTGTATCATAAGTTCCCTCTACTTTACTCTCTTCACTATGAATTGTAAGCTCTCTTCTGCCTCCAGATCTCAGTTCTAGAGTCATTTCCCCCACAAAGCTCTCTGATCTGCCTGATTTAAGTCTAGCCCTGAGGATAATCATGTGCCTCTTCCTTTATGTCACCTACCAGAATTGCAGTACCCATTTATCTGTCTAATCATTTGAGTATTTCTTCTCTATTAGTCCATAACAACTCTAAATGCAGGAATCTTTTGCTTTTTATAACAAACTCAGCACCAAGCAAAATGCCTGTGAATAAATGTAAGAATGAATATCTAGAAAGGGTCCAACCATTCACTGCAGTGTTAGTGAGGCTTGAAAGGAATTAGTAAGAATAAGATGTGGAGTGTGATACGATGTTGACATTTCCTAACCACACAAAACTACATTTAATAACAATGGAGATGTGAAAACCCAAGAGAACTAAGGAGGCTACACATCACATGTTTTAACTACGTTGAAGACTAATCTCAAATAGAATGTATGATTGGAACACTGAGCCAAGGAGCAGCACATGGCCCTAATGGTGGAAGTGAGGGGTTTGGATGGAGGCTGAGTGGGGAGATGGCATTTTGCTAACCAACCCATGGCATTCTTCCCTGCAGCTATTGAAAACTGCCTGCACCTTCACCACAGGCCTCATGAGAGGATGACCTTCACAGGCCTTTGGTTTGTTGAAAGGTCCTTTTAATGTTCATCAAATATCTACCGTGGTGCCTATTAGCTATTTTAAACTCGCCATGTGGGGCCCAGTAGCTGTGGGTGAAGGTAGAATGTGAGCAGATGTACTTTAGACCTAAATAGAAGGGGAGAAAACATACCTGAGAATTTCTGTGGGCAGCCTGGCATTGACAGCTGCTTGGGTTAAAGAGGCAACTACATGAGGCAGTAAAATACCAATCCCAGTCCAACTGCAGCCTGACAGCTTCAGTCATTCCTAGTGAGAAGACTGTCTGCTCCTACAGTATTTGCTGCTTGCCTTTTGGGTTCTTAACAGGATAGTGAATAATGTAGCAGAATCAGAGGCGGGAGCTGAGAGTAAAGGGAGTGCCTAAAAGCTTACCCTCTCATTAAGAAAATAAGACTTGTGAAATAGTTAAATAACAGTTAACTTAGTTTATAATTACATAAAAAATAAGTAGTATGAATGAAATCAACACATTCTCTATCACTTTGCAAAGGTAAACTGAGGTGATATGACCACAAAGAAAGCATATGCATTGAGTCAGGAAAAATGAGGGTGGGCAGGTAGCGGGGAGGCATGTTCAGTTTGAGCTCCATTCATTTCTGGCTGTGTGATCTCAGAAAAGTAACCTATCCTTTGGGAGCCAAATTTTCTCCTCTACAATGAGATACAAATATAATAATAATAGTATTACTATATATCCTAGACTTTTATGATAATTAAATGAAGTATGTGAAAATTATAAAGTGTAATACAAATAGACATTATTAATCTTCTCAACAGAAAAATAAATATCAAGGATGGGAGGGCAGGAATGTTAGTAACTTGAATTTTAGGTTTAAATTGCACTGTTTCAAAATACAATTATGGAACAACTGTGGGTCATGGATATGTTGCCCTAAAATAGAACCTTAATCTAGATCTTACATAATCTTGTAAGTGACCATGCAATTTGTCAGGCCCTCAGGACTTCTGTTTATCCAGATTTCTAGTCTAGGGCAAGGATGGCAGTGAATCATTCAGTGATATTGAAAGGGAGGCACTTATAAAATGATTTCAAGAACTCATTTAACCATTCCATAAGCAATCCACCGTCTCACAATATGGCTCTTTGAAGGAGATGGGTTATGATGCTTTCAAAAGACAAACACAACAACTGAAGTTAGACTTAGATTGTATGGTTTTGAGAGGAGGATATCTTCTATTTTTTTTTTTAAATGGATTATTCTTATGTCTTAAGAATTAAGCTCAAGGATCACTCTCACTGGGAAATTAATGACCACTGGGTCATAAGGAAAAATAAAGAAATCCTACCAAAGTCTCACGAATTTAAAAAAAGAATCTTTTAATAAGTCAAGTCTAGTACTGTCAGAAGAACTATTACTTTAATCAGAAGCTTTAAA
>PVJN01035199.1:0-22301 GCA_004026805.1 Lasiurus borealis
TTCTCCCATAAACAGGGCTTTGGGCCCCTCATCACTTCTGGCATGTTTATGAAGTCCAAGAGGCCCAAGAAAAACAGTCCTCATAAAAAGTAGAGGCCTTTAGGGAAACCCCAAAGGAGTCCGTCATTGCTCTTCTTCCCTTGTTTTCACCTATCTTAGTGAGGAGGGCTCAGTTACCCTGGGAAAGCAGCATAAACCTGCACTTCCACTCCTACTCCAGGGGCTCGGCCTCTCCATTCCCTAGCAGGCTGTGCCCAGGTAAGGAAGGCAAAGAAAGAGCTCCCAGGTATCTGTCAGAGTTGCAACACTTCAAGAAAAAAGTGACTTTAGGCCTCCTTTCTTTCAACCCTTCTAAGTTTTAGTACAGACAAGCAAATGTGGAAGTAGTGGGTGGAGAGGGACAGTGTGAGGAAGGGAAAAGAAAATAGAACCTAAGAACCTGACTCAGGGTCCTGTTTTCCATACCCAGAACAACCATTAACCTTGCTAGAGCCCCACACAAACAGTCCCATTCAGGCACGCTTCTTATGTTTATCTGGGGGATTCAGGAAGAATCTTTTTGTTGGCCTTGGGTAACAAAAGGAGGAAACATCTATAAAAATAATGGTCATAAGAGCTGAAGGAGAGTATCTGGACAAAAAAAAAAAAAAAGGAGGTGGTTCTTGCCTTAAAGACAGCTCAAAAATTTGCCGCCTTCTCTCTTAGATGCAAAAACTTTAATGCAAAAACTGATACCTTGTTGGGCCTCAGAATTAGGAGGAAGAAATTTCAGAGGATTAAATCTTTGCTTGAGGGGATATAGCCGTAATTGGTGAGCATTTGTCTTCATTCCATAAAATTATCTTGAGAAGAAATTGTATTTACTTGGTAAATTGTTTATTAAAAAGTTGGTGGAGCAATAAATTGCTTATTTTGGAGTAGAGAGATTTGTATGGTCTGTTGGGGCCCCAGGGACAAGAACAGTCCAAGCAATATCATTGAGCCACAGACTCGGCACTCTCCCCCTTCACATTAAACCAGCATTTCCCTTACCCCCTTTTTCTCTTCTTTTTTAAACTCCATGCCACTCTTCTGGCCCCTGCTGCTAAACTCTTTCTTGACCTCAGTATGACCACAGTGTTTAACCAGGTAGCTCTATTCTCTTAGCACACCTTAAATGTTGATTCCCAAAGCTCAGCACTAGTTTCCCTGCTTATCCTTCTCTGTACACTTTTCCTGAGTGGTTTTATCCAAACTCATGATACATTTACCAACAAAAAGATTCTCAATTCTCTACCCAAGATCTCTCTTCTGAAATCCAGATCCATTTACTAAACTGACTCTGAGACCCTTCACTTAATTGAATCTTAGGAAACTCACACTCAATCCACCAACCTGTAACTACCATCCCCACCCCCACCCCCAAAATTTCATCCCAGAATGCTATCACCATCATTCCAGTCATCCAAGGCAGAATAATAAGAATCATCCTCTAGTCTTCCTCTAGTCTGATGTCTAATAAGTCATGGAATCGTGTGAATTCTACATCTTTATTATATCTTGTTTTCAGTTTCCCTCCATTATTACTACCATTGCCCTTGATCAGACTTTAATCATCTCTCACCTGGATTGCTGCATAAAATCTCCCAACTCATCTTCCTGGCTTTCTCCTATCCAAAGCATGCCTAAATAATCTGTCTGAAAGGCAAAATGATCATATCAAACCGCATCTTGGCATCCTTGAAGGGCATCCCATGTCTTCTGGATCAAGTTAAAATTTGGACATTTTATTATTGGCCACCTTTAGCCTTGTCTTTCACTACTCCCCCTTCTGCATTCCATTCATGTCATCAAACCTGCTGTTCTCATATCCCCAAAATGCTTTCCCTCACCCCCGTCTTCATCTAGCAAATTCCAAATCACCTTTCAAAATTCAGAATAGTTGGAATTTAGATAGAGGTAGTGGTTGAACAACACTTTGTGCTAAAGGCCACTGAATTGTATACTTTAAAATGTTTAATTTTATGTTATACGAATTTCACCTCAAATTTTTAAAGAAGCTCAGATTAGGCATTGTCTCCTCCCAGGGCTTCCCCTAATGCCTCAATGTGATTTATATACCTATTGTATTTATGCAATTGCTCCCCTGTGCAATTGAAAAGTGTCTATCGTTGACACTTTTCACAGGGCATTTTAATCATTTATTTACTTGTCTATTCATAGCATGTAATGGGCTTTTAATAAATGTCTGTTGGATGAATGAACAAATGAAAGAATTGAAATCTGCTTCTCTGCCTATTTTTCTCATTTCCCTAAATAGCACCACCACCCAATAAATACTTCAAACCAGAAACCTGGACGTCCTTCTGAACTCCTCGCTGGTGTTCCTCTAGTCTAATCCAATCCATTCTGTTCCCAAGTTCCACTTACTCTGTCTTAAAAATGTCTTCAAATCTTTCCCTTCTTATTCATCTCCAGTTCCACTGCCTTCATCATTTCTTGCCTATTACATTGCAACATCCTCCTCTCCAATCTCCCTGCCTCTGACTCTGCTTCTTTTCAATTCATTATCCACCCCACAGAGAATGAGCTTTCAAAAGTACAAATCAGATCATGCCATTTGCCAGCTTAAAATTCTTTAGTGACTCTTCACAGCTTCCCTACTTTGGTGCTGCCTACCTCTCCATCTTTATATCCTCATTTCTGCCATACCAAACTACACACAGTTCCTCAAATTTTCTATTATCTTCAGAAGCCTTTATGCTTTGGACCTTTCTATTCTGCCCTGTTAGTAAACATATTTCTCCTTCATCTAGCTAATGTCTACTGCTCTTCACACCCAGTTTTGGTCGCTTCCTCTGGGAGACTTAACTGACACCCAAGCTCCTATTCACTAAACCACCTTGTACATGTCCCTTGTTTTTGTTACACGAGTTGAATGTATTTTCACTCACATACCTATTTTAATTGTGGTTTACTTCTCTGCTAAGCCATGATGATCTCCTTGAGGGCAAGAACTTTGTGTCATTTTTGTATACCTATCACCCAGGAAATGCTAGCACTTAGATTGCTGTTTTTCAATAAATGAGTAAATGAATGAAAACTACCATCTATTTGTCCTAAACTTGTCTCTTACTCTGTTCTTCCAAAATGAATCTTATCCTTTGGCATCTTGTTTCCAGTTATTCTTTTTTTTTTTTATTAAAAATATATTTTATTTATTTTTTACAGAGAGGAAGGGAGAGGGATAGAAAGTTAGAAACATCGATGAGAGAGAGACATCGATCAGCTGCCTCCTGCACTGGGGATGTGCCTGCAACTAAGGTACATGCCCTTAACTGGAATCAAACCTGGGACCCCTCAGTCCGCAGGCCAACGCTCTATCCACTGAAGCCAAACTGGTTTCGGCTCCAGTTATTCTTTAGGGGCCTTTTTTATGAAACATGGTTACTCATGGCCTCCCATTTAAGAAATTTGTACAAATACAATTTGGACTAATAATATTCCCCTCAAGCCCCTGAACAATTGGCATCTTCTCCCAGTGGTTTATATGCATCTTGGGAAATCTGAGTCAGTCTGTGCCGAGGATTCAAGACATTCCAAAGTGAGGTATGATGACCATGCAAGACTTGCAAAAAGCCTTGGCTGGTGTACTCATGCACCAAAGGGATGTGGGTTCAATTCCCAGGCAAGGGCACATACCTGGATTGCAGGTTTGATCCCCAACCCTGGTCAGGGCATGTGTCACGTGCAGGAAGCAACTGATGTCTCTCCTTCTCTCTCTCTCTCAATAATAAAAAAAATGTTTTTTAAATATATTTTATGATTTTTTTACAGAGAGGAAGGGAGAGGGATAGAGATTAGAAACACTGATGAGAGGAACATCAATTAGCTGCCTCCTGCACATCCCCTGCTGGGGATGTGTCCACAACCAAGGTACATGCCCTTGACCAGAATCAAACCTGGGACCTTTCAGTCCACAGGCCAAACCGGTTAAGGCAATAAAAAATATTTCTACAACTCTAAAATTAAATTTTTATATTAGCATATAAACTTTACCCTTATTAAACTTTTATATATATTATGAATAAATATAAGCTCCTTAATTTAAAAAAAAAGAGTGTAGGTATTTATTTCTCTTGAATGAACTATATTGAGCTAATAGATTTTACTTAAAGAGAATTGAAGTTTAAAACAAACACCCCAACTAACTGACAATCATATACTTTAGCATCTACGCATGAGTAGCTATAATACAGCAGAAAACTTCTGGGAAACTGGAGGAAAAGAAATTTGAAAATGTTTTATATAAGCTATTAAAACTGCTGGCTACATAATCCTTAATATTTAGAAAATGTAATTTTATTAGTGAACACTCTAATAACAATGATTTTAAAAAGACTATTTTTCCTATTGGTAAAAAAGATAAAGGGAATAAATTCACCATCTTTAAAGTAACTAAGGCCAAAACCGGTGTGGTTCAGTGGACTGAAAGATCCCAGGTTCGATTCCGGTCAAGGGCATGTACCTTGGTTGCGGGCACATCCCCAGTGGGGGGTGTGCAGGAAGTAGCTGATGGATGTCTCTCTCTCATCGATGTTTCTAACTCTCTATCCCTCTCCCTTCCTCTCTGTAAAAATCAATAAAATATATATATTTAAATAAATAAATAAAGTAATAAGTATAGGAGAAATCTCCACCAACAGGGAAGGACCCTCTGAAAAACTTCCAAAAGGGCTCCTTGAGAAAGAGTTGGCTTTAGATATCTGCCAAAGCACTAAAATTAGTTTGTGATACTGTTAGTTGAGTAAGAACCTTCCTCATCTCTTCTCCTTCCACCATGCTCAAACCCTGGAGAAAGAGAGATTGCAAGCTGAGAAAGGAGAAGAGACAGTGGGAGAAGGTAGACATCCAGGTGCCACCTCCATTTCCCACTCAACGTGGCCATTTGCAGTAAGGCCAAGAAGAAAATGGGAAACGCCTTTATTTTATTTGTTTGTTTGTTAATTCATTTATTTTTTAATCCTCACACAAGGATATTTTCCCATTGATTTTCAGAGAGTGGAAAAGAGAGAGGGAGAGACAGAGAGAAATATTGATGAGAGAGAGAAACACATTGATTGGTTGCCTCCTGCACACGCGCTGACCAGGGCCCAGGGCCAGAGAGGAGCCTGAAACTAAGGTACGTGCCCTTGACGGGAATCACACCCGGGACCCCATTGTTCTATCCACTGAGCCAAACTGGCTAGGGCAAGCCTTAATTTTAAAGTCTGAAGTTTAAAAATTATTTCATTAGTCTGGCCACTTACTAAAGTTTCATTCCTGGAAACGACCTCCCAAGGGGCTTTCTGAAGCTGGGTTGGTCCTCCTTACATCAAGTCCAAGTTTGCATGGGCCAGGTTTACATTTGTTCCTCATCTACAGTCTCTCGGGAACAAGGAGAGATCACAGGACCATATGGTTCATCTGCACCTTTTTCTTTAAGAATTTGTGAGGAAATAACCTTATTTATCACTGCCAGAAACAGGAAAACAAGGGAGCATTGTCCTAGCCCCAGCATTTCCCTGCAATTCTGGCCCCAAGTCCTCTAAACTACCAGCAAAGGGTTCAGAGAAGACTCAGCATTTGAAGGATCCTGGAGTCATCGTAAACTGTTGGCTCTACTCTACCCCCAACCCTACCCCCCGATGACACACTTCATTAAAGTCCTATAGATTCTACACCCTAAACTCTTTTGAATCTACCTCCTCTTATCTAACCCCTCAGCCACTGCCCTAATTCAGGCCCTCTCACTTCTCATCACCTAACTGGCCTCTTTACCTTTCTCTAATTCAATATTCACACTCCAACTAGATTGAGATTTCCAAATTGCAATTCTGTTCAAAATACTGGTAATAATGCCAGATGTTTCTGCCCATAACCGTGCAAATGAATCCTGTTTCCAGTGCTGCAAATTAACTTTGGTAGGTAATAGTCATTTCTGGAAGTCACATCCTCATTTGAACTGATTTTAGTATCTTGCTGGTTCCCTCATTAATTAGTGAGTTTAATATGAGTTTATTTTACATTTGTATAAGACATGATTTAACTTTTTGGAAATTATCCCTTGACACAAATAACAGGAAGTAACCCACATTTGCTGAAAAAGACTGTATGAATGGATAGAAGGAGGTGTCATCAACCCAGCGCAGGAATCAAGTTGGGCTTCAGTAAGAAAGAGGAACGAACGGGCTGCTGGAAGGCCCCACGAACCTGGGGACCCGTGTTTTTGTGTCTTGACTGGGCTCCTCTTTATACAACAGACTGAGTCTTCTTAGCAAATAGAGTTTCTTTTCTACTCGGGCCATTTGGCAAGTTAAATATAGTCACACACAGTTTTCAAATTTCCATGTTAAGTCTATCCATGAGAAAGGCTGTAGTTCTCTCCCCTCCAAGTCCAGATTCTCAGGGAAGGGATTCTAACTGGCCTATTTGGGATAAATCTCCTCCCTGAACCATTTAACTGTACAAACATGTGGCTTTTCATTGGTCCCCCTGCCCGTAGTCCAAGCCCTCTCCACCCTCAGAATTTTATTTCTGAAGTTTGTGTTTGATTTGCCATTACTGCCTCCACCCATAAAGCCCTTCAGTGTCTCCGCTGCTTACTGGCGAGTTCCTCAGTATGTCACAGGAGGCTCTTCAACATCACTCCCCTGACCATTTCTGCTGTGCGCTCTCCACTGCACCCCACACCTGCATCGTATCAGTTATTTTACCCCTCTGTTCTTTGCCCAGGCTGATCCCTCCACACCCTTTATCTCCCACTCATTCTTTAACACTCAGGTCACATCACTTCGGTCAGGCCCGATGATGCATTACACAAAATGACATCTGCTTTCTTGACTGTGACTGAACAAGCCTGAGAGTGCCCAGAGCACAAAGCACAGTCTTTTAACTCTTTCACAGAGCATGGTACCTAGCACACTTCTAATAACTATTTGCTAAATGACCACCTGTCCCCACCCTGCCTTTAGCTAGAAGAAGGAGACAATAGGATCCTCATGTCTCACACACAGCCTGTCTACCATAAAGAGTGGGAAGCGCATGAGTTTTGTTAAAGAAAAAGTTATTCATGAACTCTTGTTAAAAATGGTAAGACAGACTTTATTTAAGGGGGACTGCTGTGATAAGTTTGGGGACTACTGCAATGAAGTCTTGCAGGAGAGGAGAGACTGAGCTCAATTCATATCCCAATAAGGATAAATAGGGATTTATAGCCAAGGAACAAGGGTGGGGGTCAGTGATTGAAAAATTAGTCTTGCACTAGCCAGTTTGTCTCATTGGTTAGAGCATCAGCCCAAAGACTGAAGATCTGCAGGTTCGATTATGAACAAGTGCACATATCTCATTTGCAGGCTCAATCCCTGGCCCCTTCAGGGTGAATGCTAGATGTAACCAATTGAGGTGTCTGTCTCACATCGATGGTTCTCTCTCTTCCATTCCTTTCCACTCTCTCTTAAAAAATTCGTGGAGAAAATATCCTCAGGAGAAGATTAACAACCACCACAAAAAAAAAGGAAGAAAAGTAGTCTTCATCTATTCAGACTGTTACAATACTACCAGATTGCGTAGCTTATAAGCAATAATAATTTTTCAGTTCTGGAAACTGAAAGCCCAAAATCAGAGTGCTGAGTAGGTTCTTTTCCCCCCAAGTTGCAGACTTCTTGTAGGATTAGACTAGGAAGCTCTATGAGATTTTTTTTAAAAGATTTTTTTTTATTGATTTCAGAAAGGGAGAGGAAGAGAGAGAGAGAAACATCAATGATGAGAGAGAATCATCAATGGGCCGCCTCCTGCACACCCCACACACCCAATCATGTGCCTTCGACTGGAATCAAACCCAGGACCCTTCAGTTTGAAGACTAAAGCGCTGTCCACTGAGCCAAACCAGCCACGGCAGCTCTGTGAGATCTTCATGAGCACTAAACTTATTCGTGTGGGCTCCACCCTCATGACCTCATCCCATTCCAAGAAGGCCCCCATCTACAAATGCTATCACCTTTGGGGGTTAGGATTTCAACATAGGAATTTTGGGCCATAGCACGCAGACCACAGCAATGACTAAGAGGACACGTCAGGGTAAGGGTTTCTTGCTAGACTGCTTCAACAAAGATTCTCGCTGACGCCGGCCCGGGCTGATAAGCTATCCAGGGTGGCCCAGTACCAAGGATGGGGAGTCTTCACTAAACTGACTGACCAGGATCCTTGCTCAAACTGGATTCTACCAGGCCAGGGAGGAAAGTCTAAGTCCAGCAGAGTTCTCAGAGGGGCCTGACCGACGTCAGTTCCATATTTTTACCAGGGTTTCTTAACCCTGGCTCTACATGGGGTGCTTTCAAAATTATTACAGCCTGGGCGCCACCCCAGTGATGATGATTCAAATCGGTCTCAGCTGAGATCAGGCCTGTGTGTGTGTGTGTGTGTGTGTGTGTGTGTGTGTGTGTGATGTTGATTCAAATCGGTCTCAGCTGAGATCAGGCCTTAGTTTTGTGTGTGTGTGTGTGTGTGTGTGTGTGTGTGTGATGTTGATTCAAATCGGTCTCAGCTGAGATCAGGCCTGTGTGTGTGTGTGTGTGTGTGTGTGTGTGTGTGTGTGTTTCAATTTCCCCCAAGAGCTTTGGCCGGGTTGTTCGTCCCCGTTCTCGGCGGAGGCGGCGGAGCACATGCACCTGCCGCGGAAACCAGGGGGCCTGCGCCCGAGGGTTCTAGGTCCCAGCCCCCTCCCCCCAGCCCCCCCAGCCCCGCTCCGGCCACCACCACCCGGAGGGCGGGGCGCGGGCAGCAGAGGGCGGGGCCGCCGCCGGCGCCCGGCCGCTCCCGTCGCGGGAAAGCGCTGCGCGTGACTCGCTGCGCCCTTCGCAGCCGGAGCCGGAGCGGCCGGCGAGCGCCGCGAGCCCGTGGGGGTCAGACCCGCGCGCCGTCCGCGGGGGCGGCTGGAGGGCGGCCCAGGTTGGACCATCGGCCTCGCAGCTGCAGGGGGGCCGGGCGTCACCAACCCGCCCGCAGAGGAGGGGGCGCCGGCCCGCGCGGCTGCAGCGCAGTCCCCGGAGGGTGCGAGCCGCCGCCGCCGCCGCCGCAGGACCGACCGCGCGAGACCAGAGAGCAGGTAGGGAGGCCCCTTCGCGGCCGGCGGGACCCGGGCTACCCTTCGCCCTCACTTCCGAGTGACCCCCTAGAAGGAGGCCCTCCGTCTGCCCGCTTACCCAGCCCAGCCGGCACCGCCCTTCCCTCGGCGCCGCCTCCCCCTCCTCGTTCCCGCACCCCCGTCCTCCCGTCCGCTCTGACCCTCTGGACCCAGCTCATCCCTCCCCCGTCCTCTTCCTGACCCTGCAACTCCGCCGTCCCCGGGACCCTGCAAACACCTGGGGCCGCCTCTCCCTCTGGGGGTCCCCCCAGATGCAGCCCAACCGCCTCCCCCCTCGAACTGTCCCCGCTCGGCTGACGCGCGCTCGGCTGACGCGCGCCCAGCGGTCATCGCTGCACCCAGCGCCCCGGTGCCGGCCCGGGGAGCGCGGAGGCCCCCGCGCCTGCAGCCCCGGGACGGCGGTGGGTGGCGACCTCCGCGCGGCCAGCCGCAGCCGGTGCTCTGCGCTCCCCGCCCCGCGGCACCCGCTGCCCGAGTTGGTACCCGCAGGGGTGGGGACTCCGAGGCATCATCCAGTTTTACCCCGAGAAAACCTTTGGCCTGGCCGTGCGCGCTCATCTGCTGCGAGGGGCACCGGGACTCTGCTGCCCCCGCCGCCGCCGGGCTGGCCCTGGGGGACCCCCGGGGGACTGCCCCGGAGGCATGGACCGCGCACTGCTCGTTTGTACCCCTCAGTGCCCAGGACAGTGTGTGACACGCGGGAGCACTCAGTAAATATTTGATGGTGGATGAATAAATGAATGAGCCCCATGCAGAAGCAGCTGTGAGCAGAGCGCTGGAGTGGGAAAGGTGTCACTAGGCACATGAAAGGGTAAAAGGAAGAGCATTGGGGGAAGAGGGGGGGGGGTGTACTTGCAGTGGTCATATTGGGAGCCTAAAACGGAATGCATTCAGTCTTTCAAGTCATGCACCTAATTTCACTTACATACTAGCTTCTGTGTGTCAGCTGTTTACACTTATTTCTACTTACAAAAAGACAAAGAAAATCATCAGGGCTGGGGCTGCAGACATTCGTATTGGTTAGTGCCTGCCTTAGAGGCTGCCCAGGTCATCTGGAAAGAGCTCTGCCCAGGTGAACTGCTCCTCCTGCCCAGGAGACTAACTGCTCCCTCTGGGGAGGAATTCTGGAGGCTGGCCACTGCCTTTACAGCTGACTCAGGGGAGCTGGTCCAGGTCGGAGGAATGAAGAACCCGAGTTATTTTACCCTTTAGCTCCTGGATACCCAGCCCCCACCACCTCCCCGCCCCCTGTCTCCGGCTGGAGGGATAAACATCCCAGGCAGGCCTGGTGTGATAGCTAATCAAAGATTCCTAAATACTGCTGTAGTATAAGCAGCCCATATGGACCATTTATATCTCAGCAGACCAGAGTCAGACAGGGATTACCACTAAAGGAACAGTGTGGGTAATAAACAAGAGCACAGGCCTTGTACCGATGGAATTCTCAAAGCACAAGAAGAGCCTGGGACCTGTTTTTACTGATTCCTGGGAGGATGACCCTAAACAGATTCAGTCTCCTCAGTTTGGGCCCAGGTTCTTTGGGGAAAGTAGATATCGTTGCTGAGTGATAAGACAATAGCTAGAAAGTTGTAGGAGTTTATACGCTTAGAAGTAGTGAGTTGCCTGACTAGGGGCGGCATTATTGTAATTAGGACTCAGAGTATTGGGGATCCCTCCACCTATCCCTGCTATTCTGTTAAACTGTGCCCCTTCTGCTGTATGGCCATAGGGCACTTAACCACCATTGTCTCTCTTCGGCTTTGAGCCAAAGGCAAAATCTGATTTCCCCTGATTTTTAGATTAAGTGTTTAAGGTCCCTCTTTGAGGCCGGGCCTGCCAAACTGGAGTCTGGGTATGTTCCCACCCATTTGTAGGTTTGATTTATCCCTCTTCGCTTTTCCTTTCTCTCACCCTCTGACCCACCTTTATAAGTAAATCTTAGATCATAGAAACCTAAAGCAGGGAGGAACGCCTGAGCTGGACTAATGGGCATGGTATCTGGAAATCAATACATTTTTTTGGTAATCAATAGATTTTTTAAAAGGTTTTTAATCGATTTTTAGAAAGAAAGGAAGGGAGAGAGAAAGACATCAGCTGCTCCCTGCACTCCCCTTACCAGGGATCAAGCCCATGGGGGGGGGGGGGAATCAAACTGGCAGCCTTTTGGTGCATGAGAGGATGCCCAACCAACTAAGCCACAAGGACCTAAAGGGTAATGAACACATTTTTTAAAAATATATTTTATTTATTTTTTACAGAGAGGGAGAGAGAATTAGAAACATCGATGAGAAAGAAACATCAATCAGCTGCCTCCTGCACACCTTCTACTGGGGTTGTGCCCGCAACCAAGGTACATGCCCTTGACCGGAATCGCACCTGGGACCTTTCAGTCTGCAGGCCAACTCTATCCACTGAGCCAAACCAGTTAGAGCAATGAATACATTTTTAATGAGCTTTTTTATTTTCCTGTGTAGGTTCCCTGTTAAGATCTCAGTATCCCCAGAATACTCAGGATTGTGTGATTTATTTTGTCTTCAACTTCCAGTACTTCAGAGCATTGCCAGATAAAATACAGGATGCCAAGTTAAATTTAAAATTTCAGATAAACAACAGTGTGTCCTGTGTTTTTATTTGCTAAATCTGGCAACCCCAGTTCATGAGGAGCCTTATGCATTCTAATTTTCTCTAGGACAATAACTCACCCCTTTGTTACTCATACACAATGACTGAGCACTTTATCAGAAGTCACTTGACTGAGATGGCTCATTTCATGTTGGAGTAAGGGCAGGCTCTGTGGACATAGTGTGATTGGTCTGTGTTGAGGTTACCCAGAAAACACCCACACAAACATTGGCATATGATATTGTAGTGCCTGTCAAATTAGTTCATCATTCAAAATGAGCATATTATTTTGAGTGGCCAGATATTAATATTGCTGTTGAGACAGACAGCCATAGGTGAGAGTGGAGCGAGAGGTAGATTCTAAAGAAACAGTATAGCCCTAGCCGGCTTGGCTCAGTGAATAAAGCGTCAGCCTGTGGACTGAAGGGTCCCAGGTTCGATTTCAGCCACATACCTGGGTTGTGGGCTCCATCCCCAGTGGGGGGCGTGCAGGAGGCAGCCCATCAATGATTCTCATCATTGATGTTTCTATCTCTCTCTCCTCCTTTCCTCTCTAAAATCAATAAAGAAATATTTTTTTAAAAAAAGAAGAAGAAACAGTATAACTTACAGCAGAACCTCTTGTTTGCCACATTTATTTGTGTGTGTGTGGAGGGATAAAATACAGAGTGTCCCCTCAAAATGGGTATATACTTTAACAGCTGATAGCTCCACTTTGAAAATGAAATGTATTTTAATAAACACTGCTTCTACAATTATTCAAAGTGTGTGTATACATTTTTGGGACACCTATACACATAACATAAAATGTTACCATTTAAACCATTCTCAAGTGTACAGTTCAGTGGCATTAAGTACATTCACATTGTTGTCCAAACATCACCACTATCCATATCCAGAACTTTTTCATCTTCTCAAACTGAAACTCCATACTCAATAAACACTAACTCCTCATTCCCTCTTCCCTAAAATCTCAACCACAATTCTACTTTCTTTCTCCATGAATATGACTACTCTGAGTACTTTATAAAAGTCAAATCACATAGTATTTATCTTTTTGTGACTGGCTCATTTCACTTAACATAGTATCTTCAAGATTCATCCATGTTGTAGCTTGTATCCAAATTTCATTCCTTTTTAAGGCTGAATAATATTCATTGTATGTATATACTACATTCTCTTTATCCATTCATCCATCCATGACATTTGTATTGCTTCTACCTTTTAGAAAATGCTGCTGTGGACATAAGTGTGCAAATATCTGTTTGAGTCTCTGCTTTCTTTAGGGTGTATACCTAGAAATAGAATTGCTGGACTGTGTGGTAATTCTGTATTTACTTTTTTGAGAAACTGTCATATCATTTTTTATAGTGGGGCTGTACCATTTTACATTCCCACAGCAATGTAAAGGTTTTTTTTTCCAATTTTCCGCATCCTTGCCAACACTTTTCTTTTTTTAAATAATAGTCATCCTAATGGCTATGAAGTAGAATCTCATTATGATTTGTACTTGCATTTCTCTTCTGACTAGTGATTTTGAACACTTTACATGTGCTTATTTGCCATATTTATAGCTTCTTTGGAGAAAAGTCTATTGGCCATTTTTAAATTGGTTCATATGTCTTTCTGTTGTTGAGTGTTAAGCATTTCTGGATAGAAATCTCTTTTCAGATGTGTGATTTGCAGATATATTCTGTGAATTGCCTTTTCACTCTTTGTATAGTCCTTTGGTGCACAAAATACTTCACTGACAAGTTTTAAATTTTAATGAAGCCAAATTTACCTAGTTTTCTTTTTTTGTTACCTGTGCTTTTGGTATTATATCCAAGAAATCGTTGCCAAAGTCAGTGTCATGAAGCTTTCCTCCTATATTTTCTTCTAGGTGTTTTTATACTTTTATCTCTTATGGTATTAGGTCTTTGATCCATGAGTTAATTTGTATAGGTAGTGTAAGATAAAGGCCCAATTTTATTCTTTTGCATATCGATCCAGTTTTCCCAACACCATTTGTTGAAAAGACTTTCCTTTCTCATTTCATAAGCTTGGCATTCTTGTTGAAATTTATTTGAGCATATATGCCAGGGTTTATTTCTGGGCTCTCTGTTGCATTCCTTTGGTCTATATGTCTGTCTTTATGCCAGTACCACACTCTTTTGATTATTGTAACTTTGTAGTAAGCTTAGAAATAAGGAAAATTAATCTTCCAATTTTGTTTTTCTTTTTCAAGATTGTTTTAGCTATTCAGGATCCCTTGAGGTTCCATATGAATTTTAGTGTTGGATTTTTCTATTTTTGAAAAAAAAAATCATTAGAATCTTGAAAGGGGTTGCATAACATCCATAGATTGCTTTGGGTAGTATTGACATCTTTTAAGAACACATAATGAGATTTACCCTCTTAACAAATTTTTAAGTGTGCAATATATTGTTGACTATTAGTACATTGTTATGCTGCAGATCTCTAAAGTTTCTTCATCTTGCTTGGCTGAAACTTTATACCCATTAAACGGAAACTCACTTTCCTCACCCACAGTCCCTGGCAATGACAAAATAATACAAAGTATAGTAAGAGACAAAAAAGGACACTATATAATGATAAATGGAGCAATCCAACAAGAGGATATAACCCTTGTAAACATTTATGCACCCAACATAGGAGCACATAAATATATAAAGTAAATATTCATGGACATAAAGGGAGAGGTTGACAGGAATACAGCCATAGTAGGGGATTTTTCTTTTCTCCTTTTTTTTAAATGCTCACATGAGGATATTTTTCCATTGATTTTTAGAGAGAGGGAAGGACAGAGAGAAATATCAATGCGCGAGAAACGCATTGATAGATTGCCTCCTGTACAAGTCAGACCAGGGCCAGGGCTGGGTAGCCTGCAAGGGGAGTAGCCTGCAATCAAGGGCCCCTTGACCAGAATCTAACCCTCTTTCCCCTCCCGCCCCCAACCCTTCTGTCTGTAGGCCAATGCTCTATCCACTAAGCCAAATAGACAAGAGCCATAATAGGGGATTTTAACACCCCATTAACATCAATGGATAGATTTTCCAGACAGAAAATCAATAAGGAAACAGTGGCCTTAAATAACACACTAGATCATATGGATTTAATTGATATCCTCAGAGCATTTCACCTCAAAGTAGTAGAATATACATTTTGTTGTTGTTAATCCTCACCTGGGGATATTTTTTCCATAGGTTTTTAGAAAGAGAGTAGAAAGGAGGGAGGGAGGAGGACAGAGAGAGAGAAACATTGACGTGAGAGAGATGTATCGATTGGTTGTCTCCTGCATGTGCAAGATCAACCAGGGCAAGGGATTGAATCTGAAACCCAACTATGTGCCTTTGCCCTGGAATTGAACCCAAGTCTCTTTGGTAAGCAGGCCGATGCTCTAACCACTTAGACAACACAGGCCAGAGCAGAATATACGTTCTTTTCAAGTGCACATGGAACATTTTCTAGGATAGACCTTATGTTAGGACACAAAACAAGTCTCAATAAAATTAAGAAAATTGAAATCATATCAAGAATCTTCTCTGAGAATCAGGGACTTACATTTTTGATCCTGCTTGTCTATCTTAATGTGTGGGCAGTGGCTCTGGCCACTAAACTCTCTGTTTACCCTTCTAAAACTGGGGTCTGCAAACTGCGGCCTATAGCCAAATCTGGCCCACCACCTTTTTATTTTTTTTGTAAAGCTGGTTGAGCTAGAATGATTTTTACATTTATTTTAATAGTTGAAACAAATCAAAAGAATAATGTTCTATATCAGAGGGAAATGAATTTTAAGCATCTAAAAAAAACCTGAAAAACACAAAGATGTGGAGGCTAAATAACATGTTACTAAACAATGAATGAGTGAACAGGGAGATCAAGGAAGAAATTGAAAGATGCCTTAAAACAAATGAAAATGAGAACATAACAACTCCAGATGGATGGGACACAGTGAAAGCAGGCCTAAGAGGGAAATTTATAGTATCACAGGCCTAACTCAAGAAACAAGCAATCTAACTTTACACTTAAAGGAACTAAAAAAAGAACAATAAACTAAGCCAAAACTGAGGAGAAGAAAATAACAAAAATCAAAACAGAGGGGAGAAACCAGGAAGGCGGCATAGGTAAACACCTGAAATTGCTGCTTCACACAACCACTTCAAAACTACAACTAAAAGACAAAATGGACATCATCTAGAACCACAGGAAACCTGGCTGAGTGGAAATTCTACAACTAGAAGGGAAGAGAAAAGCACACTGAGATTCAGAGGAGGTGCAGAAGTGTGCAGAGGTATGGAGGCGTGCACACAGAAAGGGCTGGCAACTGAGTACGCAGTTGTCTTTTTCAATTGGGGGGAGACAAAAGTTCCTGACTGCTCTGAACTCCAGTTCTGGGTAAGACTCTGGGGACCCAGACTCATATGGGGAGAAAATGGACTGTCTGGCATCAGGTGGAATTAGAGGGCATCTTTCTCTCAGAGGTGCTTGCAGTGATTACCGCAGGATGCTGAGATCCGGGGGCCTCTTAGGGCAGGGCTGAGGATCAGCCATTGCTGTTTGCTTCATCTTGTAGATTCCCTGAGACCCTGCCCCACCCAAGCTGTGCACAGAGGCTTTTGCATATGAATGGCTTGGCCCTTTATAATCTAAAATTACCTAACAAACTGCAGTTGGGTCAGAGAGACCCAGAACATCCAAAAGAAGGCCCAAGAACCCACAGCAGCTTGCATTGCTTCACAGCTGAGCCTCATCTGGGCACCTCCAAACCC
Organism: Lasiurus borealis; assembly: GCA_004026805.1. Lineage (NCBI taxonomy): Eukaryota > Metazoa > Chordata > Mammalia > Chiroptera > Vespertilionidae > Lasiurus > Lasiurus borealis. Next base: position 16,558 of record PVJN01035199.1, read on the forward strand.
CAAACAAAGAAGAGGAATCTGCAGATCTCTCTGTAACTCCTGCTGGGTGGCCCCAGGCAGAGGCTAAATCAGCACCTCCTTAGAGATCCAAGAGCCAGTATACCTACCTAGTGGTCAGAGTGGGACCATCCAGATTACAACTCCTCAGATCCATAAGGGACACACTCAGGGGGCAGATTCAGTGAGCATCAAAATCCCACTTAAGCAAGTCTTGTCTCATAAGGGTGTCTTCAGCACAGAAAACACAACTGATCCTCACAGCCAATTGGCCTGGAGGTCAATTCCCCCTAGGGATACCAACAACAATCAAGACTTAACTACAACAAAACTGTGCACACAGCCCACAAAGGGGCGCATCAACAGTGTCCACCTCAGGTAACTGGGGAGGCTGAGCCACTGGGCCCAATAGAACACCTAGCACACAAAGCCACTCTATCAAGTCAGGGAAGCAGCCAAAATGCAGAGATAAAGAAACAGGTCACAAATGAAAGAAATGGAGGAAAGCAAATGATTGGATATAGAGTACAAAACCATGGTTATAAGGTTTTTCAAGAATTTTTTAGAAACCGCTGATAAATTTAGTGAGTCCCTCAAGGATATGAAAAGGACCAGCTAGAAATTAAGCATACACTGACTGAAATAAAAAATAATATACAGAGATCCAACAGCAGACTAGAGGAATGCAAGAATCAAGTCAAAGATTTGAAATACAAAGAAGCACAAAACACCCAAACAGAAAAGCAAAAAGAAAAAATAATCCAAAAATATGAAGATAGTGTGAGGAGTTTCTGAGACAACTTAAAGTGTACCAACATCTGATTATGGGGGTGCCAGAAGAAGAGAGAGAGCAAGATACTAAAAAACCTATTTGAAGAAATAATGACAGAAAACTTCCCCTACCTGATGAAAGAAATAGACTCACAAGTCCAGGAAGCACAAAGAACCCTGAACAAAAGGAATCCAAAGGACCACATCAAGATACATCATAATTAAAATGCCAAGGGCACAAGACAAAGAGAGAATCTTAAAAGCAGCAAGAGAAAAATAGTTACCTACAAGGGAATATCCATACGATTGTCAGCTGATTTCTCAACAGAACCTATGCAGGCCACACTGGAGTGGCAAGAAATATTCCAAGTGATGAATAGCAAGAACCTACAACCAAGATTACTCTACCCAGCGAAGCTTTCATTCAGAATTGAAGGTCAGAAAAAGAACTTCACAGACAAGAAAAAGCTAAAGGAGTTCATCACCACCAAACTGGTATTATATGAAATGCTGAAAGATCGTCTTTAAGAAGAGGAAGAAGAAGAAAAAGGTATGAATAAAAATTATGAACAACAAATACATATCTATCAACAAGTGAATCTAAAATTCAAGTGAATAAAAAAATCTGATGAAAAGAATAAAGTGAATATAATAGAATCAGGGACATAGAATGGGAGTAGACTGACAATTCTCGGGGGGAAAGGGGTAAAAGGGGTGCGGGAAGAGACTGGACAAAAATCGTACCCCTATGGATGAAGAAAGTGGGGGTGGGGTTTAGGGCAAAGGGTGGAGTGGGAACTGGGTAGAGGGGAGCTTTCCAGACGGAGAGGAACAACTGTAATCATCTGAACAATAAAGATTTATTTTTTTTAAAAATCAAAGCAGAAATAAATAGTCTAAAACAACAATACAAAAGTCCCATGAAACCAAGAGCTGGTTCTTTGAAAATATAATCAAGGTTGACAATCCTTTAACCAGACTCCCAAGAAAAATAGAGAGAGGAACCAGATAAATAAAATCAGAAATAAAAGAGGTGAAGTAACAACTGATACCAAAACAAAACAAAAACCAAAGGAGTGTAACAATATATTACAAACAACTCTATGCCAACAAATTCAACAATCTCAATGAAATGGATGAATTCCTAGAAACCTACAATTTTCAAAACTGAAGTTGGCAGAATCAGAAAATCTGAATAACAGATTACAACTAATGAAATCAACACAGTAATCAAAACCTCCCAACAAACCAAAGTCCTGGACTGGATGGCTTCAAAGTAAATTTTATCAAACATTCAAGAACTAACAAAACAAAACAAAACAAAACAAAACAAAAAACAAAAGGAACTAACACCTATCCTTCTCAAACTATTACAAAAAATTCAAGAGGAGGGAAGACTCCGAAGGTCATTTTATGAGCCTGCATTATCCTAATTCTAAAACCAGATAGACACTGCAAAGAAAGAAAATTACAGGCCAATATGCTCAATGAACATAGATGCTAAAATTTTGCTAGCAAAATATTAGCAAATCGGATCCCACATACATTAAAAAGGTCATACACTGTGATCAAATGGGATTTATTTAGGGGATACAAGGTTGTTACAATATCTGAAAATCAATAAATGTAATATATAAACAAAATGAAGGATAACTATCACATGATCATATGAATAGATACAGAAAAAAGCATTTGATAAAATTCAGCACCCACCCATTTGTGATAGAAACTCTCTGCAAAGTGGTAATAGAGAGACCATACCTCAGCATAATAAAGGCCACATATAATAAACCCAATTTTAAAATGGGCAAAGGACCTGAATAGACACTTCTCCAAAGAGGATATACAGATGGCCAATAGATATGAAAAGATGCTCAACATCACTAATCATCAGAGAAATGAAAATTAAAACCACAATGCGATATCACCTCACCCCTGTCAGAATGGCTATCATCAATAAATCAACAAACAACAAGTGTTGGCAAGGATGTGGAGAGAAGAGAACCCTCATGTACTTTTGGTGGGAATGCAGATTAGTGCAGCCAGTGCGGAAAAACAGTATGCTGTTTCCTCAAAAAAACTAAAAACGGAACTACCCTATGACCCAGCAATTCCATTTCTGGGAATTTATCCAAAGAAACCTGAACCACTAGTTCGAAAGAATATATACACTCCTATGTTCATTGCAGTGTAACTTAAAACAGTCAAGATGAATGGATAAAACAGCTATGAAAAATATTTTTACAGTTCTGCTAGAGAATTTGGGAAGAATTGGGGACAAATACATAGAATATTAAATAAATCAAAAGAAAGCCAAAGTATTAAAAGTTACAAATTAGCTCTAGCCAGCTTGGCTCAGTGGATAGAGCATAGGCCTGCGGACTGAGCATGGGTCCCGGGTTCGATCCCAGTTAAGGGCATATGCCTGGGTTGTGGGCTCGATCCCCAGTAGGGGCATGCAGGAGGCAGCCAATCAATGATTCTCTCTCATCACTGATGTTTCTGTCTCTCTCTCTCCCCCTTTCCCTTCCTCTCTGAAATAAATAAAAATACATTTTAGAAAAAAGTTACAAATTATATAGTAATAATAATGATAAGGATTCACAGATTACCAAGTCATAGTAAAAACTGTTAATTCTATCAGAAATTGTGGGTGTAAAAATGCTGACATTTTGTCTTCCATACTAGGAAGTCAAAAGAATGTTTAAAATCAAGAAATAATTAAGTAAGCTTATTATTTATAAACATGGACATAAATGCTGGATGAAACAATTAAAAGATTTGAAAGTAGTGGTCTCTGGAGAGCAGGACAGAGGTGGAAAGAAGTAGAGCTGGGGATTTTTTTCTTCATAAACTTTATAGTACTATTTAACTTTGTAATCAATCAATCATGTTCATCTATTAATTTAATAAAATATATTAATTTAAAAATCCCCTGTCATATTATCCTGTAGGTACTGTCACATTTCTCTATTCTAACAGCCAATCTTCATTAGCCACCAGCTGTCTGTTCTAGTCTACATTCAGTTTTTAAAAATTTATTTATTTTTGTAATTGATTTGAGAGAAAGAGAAAGGGAGAGGGTTAGAAAGATAGAAACACCTTTGAGAGACAAACATTGATCAGCTGCATCCTACTGGGGATTGAGCCTGCAACCTGGCCATGTGCCCTGACCAGGAATCGAACCAGTGACCTTTTGGCTCATGGACTGATACCCAACCACTGAGCCACACAGGCCAGACTGTATTCACTTTTGTGCACTCTTCCTGTCTAAGTTCATTTCCTACCACTCGTCTGAAATTGTTTATGTCAAGATCACCAATGAACTCTCAGTTGTCAAATATGATGGTCACTTTTTTTTTTAATTGATTTTTTACCAAGAGGAAGGGGGAGGGATAGAGAGTTAGAAACATCTATGAGAGAGAGACATCTATCAGCCACCTCCTGCACTCCCCCTACTGGGGATGTGCCCGCAACCAAGATATATGCCCTTGACAGGTATCGAACCTGGGACCTTTCAGTCCGCAGGCTGACGCTCTACCCACTGAGCCAAACCGGTTTCCGCAGGACGGTCACTTTTAGCCACCCTGGCTTTCTTTCAGTTTTTCTAAGATACCAATCACTTTGCTGCCTCAGGGCGTTCAACTATGTCATTCCCTCTGCCTAGACTGTTGTTCCCCACTCTTCTCCTGTTTAACTTCCTTTCAATTCACCTTTCAAGGCTCAACTTAACTATCATTTTACAAATCCTTCATCAGTCTTAATTAGGTCTGCTTAACACCCTGTACTTTCTCTCATGGCACTTATTAGACTTTGTAATTATATTTCTGTGTGTGTGATTGTCTCCTTCCTCTGCGAGATGGTAAACTCCATGAGGGCAGGCATAATATCTATTTTGTTCACCACTGTAATCCTAGCCATAGCCTCAATTCTTTGCCCAAAGATCGAATTAATAGCTCTTGAGAAAAAGGTGTTAAAGGAGGACCTAGGATTAGAGCACTGGTCGTAGGAATTAGAAGATGAGATAGACTAGAGAAACTTTTCTAAAACAGAAGCTATGGGGACCTGGGGAGAGGCACATGGTGTACATGTCTGGAAGTAATTAGACCTTTTAAGGAGAATCTTAGACATTTTAAGGAGAATGATTATAGGGAGGACTCACGCTCAGCATGTTCTGCTGAAAGTAAGCAGTTCAGGTAGTAATGTACTTTAATTCACTGTGTTCAATAGGAAATTCTTTTTTTTTCTTCTTTTTGCCATATAAATGTTTTTATTAGTGCTACATGATACAATCTATTTAAACACTGTCTCTGTATTTTAAAGAAAAGCCTCTTGAGATGCAGTTTCAGCAATTTGTCTTGAATTATGAAGCTCATGTTGTAAAAAGACATCATCTCTGAAGTGCTGTAGAGAAGAGAAGTGGAGCACAGCATCTGAGTGGTGTGGGAATTATTAAAGAGGAAGCAACCAGCCTGCCAAAAGAGTTCACTGAGGCACCATCCATAGAAAACGTCCCAAGTGCACACGGAAACACATTCAACACAGTCCAGCATTATCTATACGCCCTGGCTCTTAGTGAGTTATAATCTGAAAATACTGTTTCTTTGATGACCTTCTCAACCACAGCTTGAACCCTAGGGAGTCTATTATACCATCCCTTTTTTCCATTTATATATTGTTGAGTTTTTTTTTTCATTAAATCTTTATTATTCAGATTATTACATTTGTTTCTCTTTTTTCTCCGCCATAGCATCCCTCCACCCAGCTCCCACCCTTCCCTCCCTCCCATTGACCTCATCCATAGGTGTATGATTTTTGTCCAGTCTCTCCCTGTACACCCCTCACCCCTTTTCCCCTGAGAATTATCAGTCCACTCCCTTTCTGTGCTCCTGATTCTATTATATTCACCAGTTTATTCTGTTGATCAAATTTTTAATTCACTTAATTTTTAGATTCACTTGTTGATAGATATGTAT
>PVJN01035200.1:0-22257 GCA_004026805.1 Lasiurus borealis
ATCCAAAAATGTGAAGATAATGTAAGGAGCCTCTGGGACAGCTTCAAGTGTACCAACATCAGAATTGTGGGGGTGCCAGAAGAAGAGAGAGAGCAAGATACTGAAAACCTATTTGAAGAAATAATGACTGAAAACTTCCCACATCTGGTGAAAGAAATAGACTTACAAGTCCAGGAAGCACACAGAACCCCATATAAAAGGAATCCAAAGAGGACTACACCAAGACACATCATAATTAAAATGCCAAGAGCAAAAGACAAAGAGAGAATATTAAAAGCAGCAAGAGAAAAACAGTTCATTACCTATAAGGGAGCACCTATACAATTGTCAGCTGATTTCTCAACAGAAATTATGCAGGCCAGATTGGAGTGGCAAGAAATATTCAAAGTGATGCATAGTAAGAGCCTACAATCAAGAATACTCTATCCAGCAAAGCTATCATTCAGAATTGAAGGGCAGATAAAGAGCTTCTCAGATAAGAAAAAGCTAAAGGAGTTCATTAACACCAAACAAGTATTATATGAAATGCTACAAGGTACTCTTGAAGAAGAGGAAGAAGAAAAAAGTAAAGATAAAATTTATGAACAAATACATATCTATCAACATGTGAATCTAAAAATTAAGTGAATTAAAAAATCTGATGAAAAGAATAAACTGGTGAATATAATAGAATCAGGAGCATAGAAAGGGAGTGGACTGACAATTCTCAGGGGGAAAAGGTTGAGGGGGGTGCAGGGAGAGACTGGACAAAAATCAAACACCTATGGATCAGGTCGATGTGGGGGAAGGTAAAAGTAGAGGGAGTAGTGGGAACTGGGTGGAGGAGAGATATAGAGGGAAAAAAAGAGAAACAAATGTAATTATCTGAACAATAAAAATTTAATTTAAAACAATTAAAAAATTAAAAATTAAAAGAGCGTTAAAAAAATTAACCGTCACTCCACTACACCCACAAGCCATGTCCACCAGCCAATCAGGAGTCAGGATGCAAATTAACCCCAACCAAGGTGACTGTGGCCACAGAGAGAGCAGGGAGGAGGCTTGGGTTGCCTGGCAATGGAGGAAGCGAAGCTTTCCACACACCCTGGCAGGCCCAGGCCTCCACTCAAGGATATAAAGTTTCAATTATAGAAGATAAATAAATCCCAACAGAAATAGCTGCCACCATAGCGTCAGCAGGAGGCTTGACTCTGCTCCAGGCTACGAAGTTTTCAATTGTGGAAGATAAATAAATCCCAGATACCTGGGCCTCCACTTGGGTCGCCAGGGGTGTGGCCAGCCTGCAAACCACCACAAACCCCTCGCCCAGGCCTCCCCATGCCCCAAGGGAACCCCCAACCTGATCCAGGACACCCTTCAGGGCAAACCAGGTGGCCCCCACCCATGCACCAGGACTCTATCCTATCTAATAAAAGATACAGATTGACCATCACTCTAACACACAAGATGGCTGCCCCCATGTGGTCAAAGATCCTGTCCCCATGTGGACACAAAATGGCCACCACAAGATGACCAGCAGGGGAGGGCAGATGGGAGGGACCAGGCCTATAAGGGAGGACAATTAGGGGCCTACAGGGGAGGGCAGTTCAGGGTGACCAGGCTGGCAGAGGAGGGAAGTTGGGGGTGACTGGGCCTGCAGGGAAGTGCAGTTGAGGGGCCTCAGGCCTGCAGGGGAGAACAGTTGGGGGTGACCAGGCCTTCAGGGGAGGGCAGTTAGGGGTGACCAGGTCTACAGGGGAGGGCAGTTAGGGGCAAACAGGCTGTCAGGGGAGCAGTTAGGCATCAATCAGGCTGGCAGGGGAGTGGTTAGGTGGTGATCAGGCTGGCAGGCAGAAGCATTTAGGGGCAATCAGGAAGGCAGGCAGGTGAGCAGTTGGGAGCCAGCAACCCTGGATTGTGAGAGGGATGTCCAACTGTCTGTTTAGGCCCAATCCCACCGCTGGGCAGTTGGACATCCCTCGAGGGATCCCAGACTGGAAAAGGTGCAGGTTGGGCTAAGGGACACTCCCCAAGTGCACGAATTTTGTGCACTGGGTCTCTAGTCAACCAATAAATGCATAAATGCATAGAACAACAAATCTCTTTCTTTTTCTCCCTTCCTTCCCTCATTCTGTCTCTCTAAAATCATTAAATAAAATTTTAAAAGAAAATAAGAGAGAGCTTACTGGTTTGATTTCTGTCCCCTGAACTAGTCTATTCACTGTACTATACATGGTTTATTTTTTATAAGTATAAAGTATCATTATGTGTGGGCTTAGGGAAAACATACTATTATATGGCACCATATATAAACATTGCCATTATTGAGACTAGAGTTACATAAAAACAATATGTTACTTTTCATTCCTGTGTAGTAAGAAAGCTCATATAAGATTACTGTATATTATGTAAGATTACTACCCGGACCCTCACCTTCTTACTATCATCTTCACCTTTGGCACACTGTCTTGTCCTTCTTGTTTTTCCCTCTCCTATTTCTGAAGTGAATTTTCAAATCAGACATATACATATGTATGGTAGAACCTAGTTCAGAATCTGTATCCCCTACCCTATTTTAAAAACAACTTAAAAACTTACTTTAGTTTAACGTTAGGAAACCTCTGTAAATTCACCCATTCTTAAGATTAATTATTTAGCCAAAATCAGTTTGGCTCAGTGGATAGAGCTTCGGACTGCGGACTGAGAGGTCCTGGGTTCGATTCCAGTCAAGGGCACGTACCTTGATTGCGAGCACATCCCCAGTAGGGGGTGTGCAAGAGGCAGCTAATTGATGTTTCTCATCGATGTTTCTAACTCTCTATCCTTCTCCTTCTCCCTTCCTCTCTGTAAAAAATCAATAAAAAAATAAATAATAAATAAAGATTAACTATTTAATCCAATGGAACCTTCAGGAATGGGTTATTTTCATTACAAATAATATAACCTCAAAATAAAAGTTTACCCTATTCTCTATCTGAATTAAATAAATACATAAGATATGAAATATGAACACTCAATATTATGTATAACATTGATCTAATTACAGTGGATATTTTTCTTCTTGTTTAGTCAGTACCATGGTGACAAGTTTATATATTGTCCAAACAGCTTATGAGCCATCTGGGCATGACCAAAAAACAGAATTTTCTTCCAGCTATTCAGGAAGGACAGTATGCAGTTGTCTAATCATATTTATATTCTGAAGTGATTATTTTTTTTGATGGGGAGCAGATTTTATACCATGTAAGTCACAGAAATTTAATAAGCTATCATCACTGTAAAGTATGAGTCACTAGTTATCAGAATTTTTTTAAACTTATGTGTGTCATATGCTAAAATGAAGAAGAGCCATTTTCTGAGCATATGTTATCACAATATCTGAGGATCTATATTCTCAGAACAAATGACATGTCATCATTTGTCAGGACCTTTGGTGACAAGTCCAAAACTCACATGTAATCAGCATAAATATCAATATAAATATAACAGCATTTTATTCATATGTTTTTAATCACAAGCGCCCTGACAATACAAATGATTATTATAGTGTATCCCAGAGAGATTCCCTAAAAAATCAGGCAGTGATAAAAGTTCAGATTCCAAGTTATGCAGTCAACAGGCCTTGATATGCAGTCAACAGCCCTTGACTAATTTTCATGTGTTCATGGAGACAAATCTCTGTGAAACTAGGCAGATTTGTTACTTTAAGTGTGTGTGTGTGTGTGTGTGTGTGTGTGTGTGTGTGTGTGTGTGTGTGATGATTTTAGAGAGAAAGGAAGGGAGAGGGATAGAGAGATAGAAACATCAATGAGAGACATCCATCAGCTGCCTCCTGCACACCCCCTACTGGGAATTAAGCCTGCAACAAGGCATGTACCCAGAGCAGGAATCAAACCAGGCACTTCTTGGTTCATGGGTCAATGCTCAAACAATAAGCCACATCAGCTTGGCAAGAGAGTTGTTCTTGCAGACACCAGATAATAAAGTGAAAGAAAGGCACATTCAAATCTTGAAATGTTTTTCTCAAAGCACAGTACAAAACTCAAAACCTTTCCAATGATTAATGGAGCCTGAAGCCACTGAAAACCAAACCTAGAGATTAATTATTAGGCTGCCTTATTATGTATACTAATAGAGGCCTGATACACAAAATTTGTACAAAAAGTAGGCCTTCTTTCTCACAGCTTCTGGGACTGGCTTCCCTCTGGCACCTGGGACCCGGGCTTCCCTTGCAGCCATGGCTTTGTCCAGAAGGCCATCTGGAAGGACGTCAGGAAGGACGTCCAGTCTAATTAGCATTTTATGCTTTTATTATTATAAATTAGTTGAATTCACAACCTCACTATGTCTTTCATGTAAATTAGGACAAAGATCAAGAAAAACTTGTATCCTGGCAATTAGAGGAGCAACTATCAGAACATATTTAGGACTTGGGAAAACCAGAACCCTCCAAATTTTCTGAAATACTTGGCCACTGCTTGCATTGGAGAAGAGAACTAACAAATCTGCCAGTGTCTCACTGTGGCTTGACTGGTGACCAGAATTCAAACTCAGAATGGGTACAGAACCAGAGTAGAAAACATTATAGAGTAGTTACATTATAAGGACTTCACTAATTCATGGCATACACAATTTGAAAAATGTTAATGGAAATAGATTTTGACAGTCCTTAGTTGAAGAAGCTATTTTAAAATACAGTAGTTTATATTTTGGTACAAGTGCTGTCATTCTTTGGCCTAGCTCAGGAAATCAACCTTGATCCTAAAAGTGTGTTGGCTGGACTAGCAAATATAAGCCTGCAATGGATGACGGTGTTCAATACGTACTATCAACAGGCAACAATTTGTTTTGCATGATTTTGGGGAATTAAATCAAAGACTTCAGAAGACATTTATGTTGGATTCAATATTGTAAGCACTCATGTCCCCTCACACACACATATACACACCTTCTCGCCATCATTGAAATCCTGAAGACTGTCACTCTTTCCATGATAGTGAGATTATCATTATCATTACTGGTCAGAAGAGCGCTGCCATCACTAACACATGCTTTACCAGCTGTCCTTGGTAAGGTGAGAAGGCTGGTAGGAGAAGCTGAATAAAAATAAGCTCCTTGAGCTCAGTGGTGTCAGGAGGATCCTAAAGACAGTGCCCTAAAAAATATGGTTCTGCCCATTTTAATAAGCAGAGTTGTTTTGCCTATCAGACCTAGAATAGGTTATAATATGCAGAAATTTCTAGTTGTGATTAATTCATGGAGTCAACTGGAATAAAATTGATAATCAATGTAGTAAAGTCCTACTTAATTTATTATAGTCACAGACTCCTAGGAAGTAAAGGTTAAGAGAAACCTGACCTGAATGTCCACTCTAAGAGAGCCATGGTCTTCATCCATTTCCAGACCTGAGTCCGTTTCCCGCCCTAGAATGTTTGGAATAAGATGTTGGGTTTCTTTTAAAAAAATGTTTTTATTGATTTCAGAAAGAGGAAGGGGGAGAGAGACATAGAAACATTAATGATGAGAATCATTGATCACTTGCATCCTACAGGGCAGTGGTCGGCAAACTCATTAGTCAACAGAGTGGCAAACCGCAGCTCACAAGCCGCATGTGACTCAGTAGCCACAGTTTGCTACAGGGGATTGAGCCCACAACCTGGGCATGTGCCCTGACTGGGAATTGAACCATGAACCGTTTTATGGGTCGAGGCTCAACCATTGAGCCATACCTGCTGGGCAAGATGTTGAGTCTCTTTGAGAAAGGTCTTTCCCATGATCATCCTGCTAGCTTTGTTCCTAAGGATCTTGGCCATTTACCTTGAAAATCACGGAGAAATTATTCTGATTTTGAGGATTAACCAATACTAATTAATTAACACAAATTCTTGGGGACTCCGTACATCAGTATGATTCACTAATCAGACAGGGACCAAGTAGTAAATGGGATTTTAATCCAAGTCTACATCACCCAAAGCCCAGCTGGCCCAAGATACATTCTGTAGTGATCTCATTTTCTGACTATAGGACTGATACAGTAACAATAATTGATAACATTTCCTGGTTGACTCCTGACCTCTGGAGTAAGGAAAATTGAGGCAAGAAGTGCCAGATGGAAGTTATCCGAGTTCCTTCTCACTATCTAATTACTACATCAAAATAATACTGAGGAATACAGGAAAATCAAGGATGATTCCTACATGTTAAGAATTAGACATGACAACAATAAAATGAGACGACTGCTCAGAGACATGCAGCAATACTGTAGCTGATGCTGTTTTCCACGTGCCAATGTTAATCTAAAAGACATTTTGTTATCAGTTCTCACTACCGTTGTGTTGTAAACCTTGCCAGTTAAGATCAATGCAAATGAACTAATATCATCTCCAATAGCTTCCTGTCCAGATCACCCATCTGGAACTGTTCATTGTAACTTCATTTTCAACTAAGATAATATTACTGTAAAATGAAAAAGAAAATCATATGGGATTAAGGCAATCTAGTAAATATAGTTGTTTGAAAGAGGCATGCTATATAACCCTAATATTTTCAAAGGGTTAAAAATAAGATTGCTCTATGTAACAACACAAAAGAAAAGAGCTGGGTTCCAAATGGCGTTCCAAACCAAACAGTTATTATTATTTTCCATTCATCCATCCATTTAGCCAATATTTATTGACCACCTCTTATGTGCAAAATAATGGAGCAAAGAAAAGACAATTCTTTGTCTTATAATGTGATTTCTTTTAAGGAGGAAATTATAATAAAAATAAGGACACTTGACTTCTTGGTACTTTAAACACCTAGCACAGTGCCTAGAAAACAGAGGTGCTTGTTTATAGAATGCTACCTTATCCAAGAAATTGATTGCCCTCTGCTCTGTACTGCTAGGCTGCTTCAGTTTCTTGGGCAAAACCAAGGTGTCCCTGAATAGCTGAGTAACTTGGTTCTGTTAGAGAAACCTTTTCTCAACATCAGGAAAAAATCAATCTAATCTCGCCAGCTTCTACCCCCCTCCCCCGACACACACAAACATCTTCTACTCCTTTACTCGGGGCTTAATCACAAAGAACAACAACAGCCTGTAATTATTGGAATCGAGAGTCAAAACCAATATTTTTACCTCCTACTCATATCCTCTTCCATCCTACAGCCATCACAACAGGTACTAGTCAGCCATCAACAGACACACTATTTTGGTTCTGGTTACCACCATCTTTTATCTAGTTACTGTAAACAGTCTTTTAATTGGTCTCCTTGTTTAAATATTTTCACCTCTCTAATGCGGCCTTGATATGGCCACTAGAATGCTTGTTTACAACACCACTCTAATTAGTTTCTCTCATGTTTTACACTTTTTAATGGTTCTGCACTGCCCTGGGAAGAAGTCCAAATCTATTAACATGACTTTCCAGAAACTTTGTGATCCATTCACTAATCACTATTAAATATTACCTCCCTTTTGTTATCCTGGTGCCTTTAGCAACGTTTTGCTTAAATATATCTGCTATGCTACTGTAAATCCCAGGTGAAAAAGAACCAATTGTTTCTGCCTGGGCAGAAATATTAGAAAGGGAGCAGCATCCCCTAGCGGCCAGTATGATGTTGCTGGTGTTGAACAGAGAATTGAAGGGAGAGAAATCTTCAATGTCTGCAGGAACACAGTCCATTTATAAGTGAAGCTTCTTCATCCATTGCTTCCTGCACGTTGGAGAATGCTAACTGATGTTCTGAAGGAAGGTAGTGTTTCCTATAACTCTAGAGCCTAAATTACTATGTTCAACTTCACGTTTGTAAAACGCAAAAACATTTTTCAAATGAGATTTTAAAATATTGCCCCATAATGTTATGTTCATGACCTGACAACTCTAGAATGTTGAATTTTTTTTTTTGAGAGGGGAACAACATGGTCTGACCACAGAGCTTTCTGATGAGCTGACAATACAGTGGAGTGGATTCCTGGCTTTCAGAGATTTTGTGTTTTCCATTTCAGCCATCAGTGAGAGATTTCTGAAGACCAATCAATGGCTTCTGACAACCTGTTCTTTTCCCTGAGACACAAATGTGGTTTGTTTGATTGGACAACATCAGATTTTCCTTGTGATTTTCTTTTTTAATCACTGTCAAGTAAGCAATCACTCCCAATAGAATTATGAATTTGAATTTTTAAATTTCAAATTGATTTCCTACTGTGGAAATATTATATGCTATAGAAGTACTCACAGGTTCACAAGACTCTGAATATGTGTCCTTTGTGCATATATGTGTCTTTAGATACATTAAGCAACTGAAGAGAATGAATTAATGTTCCTATATGACTTTACCTCATTTTCTGATTTCTCACCAACTGAAGATCACTGTGGATATCAGACAAGTCTTTACTTGGGAGCAATTGTGGGAGGTGAGTAAAAATACAGAAACCCCTCCCTCATTTTCTGATTTCTCACCAACTGAAGATCACAAACAATTTTATTCCAAATTTACTCTAAATCAAAACTCACTATAATGAATCTTTGTGTATCTACTAGCTAAAATATGGATATTAGATTACACATCTGGAGAAGAGGATGCAGAATGCATTGCAGACTATCGGGTAAGATAGGTCTTTGCTATCCTTTTGTACATGGGTTGTACATTATAGACATCATCTTCACATTATCAAGTGCTATGATATGAATGTTTGTCATCCTTTCACTCCAAATTCATATGTTGAAATCCTAACCTCTAAAGGTGATTGTATTAGAAGATGAGACCTTTGGGAAGTGATTAGGTCATGAAGGTGGAACCTTCATGAATAAGATTAATGCCCTTATAAGAGAGACCTCACAGAGCTCTCTAGCCCCTCCCACCATGTGAAGACCCAGCAAGAAGGTACTGACTGTGACACAGATAAAGGGCCTTCACCAGAAGGCCTTGATCTTGGACTTCCCAGTCCCCAGAACTGTGAGAAATAAATTTCTGTTGTTTAAAAGCTACCCAGTCTGTGCTATTTTATAGCAGCTCAAATGGACTCTTGATTCCAATAATCACAGATTGTTGTTCCTTGTGATTAAGCCCCTAGGCCATTAAATAAAAATGTCTTCTAAATGACTTCATCTTGTCAATTAGTTTTGACTCTCAATGGTTGGAGAACTGATCATCTCAAAGCAAAAAATTACAGATGTTAGGGTTACACAGGGAAAATGTTGAAAAACTTCAAGAGAAACTTGTTCAACTTAATGTTCATTGAGTCATAAGAAGAGGGAAAAAGAACAATTCTGAATACTCAGTGCCAAATGTTTAAAATATATCTACTATCATTCATAGGAAATGATTGGAATTGTAAATGACTTTGATTATGACATGAGCAGAAGAATCACATTCAGAAATGCATTTCTATGTACAACCTTACTCAGGAGCCATATAACTGCATAATAAGGGAATGCTATCCATTTTGAGGGGTTGTTTTATTGATTTTTGTTTTATTGTTTCAGATGAGGCTTCTCAGTCATTGATAGTGTATTAATTGCCAAGTTGAATTTAGACCTGGACATGCCGCTGACATGTATTGAGTCACTTAACTCCTTCACTACCTCATGTTCTCAAATTTTACCTGTCACTAAACCTCTACCAAGATCACAATGTGCCTTCCCTCCCACCATCAAACCTTATATGGGCAATTGAAAAGTAACTAGTTTTTAATTGTTGCATTTTATAAAATTTTAATTTCTTAAATTTTATGGATCTTTAATATAGTATGTCCTTGTTATTTACATTACAGTATATGTTCAGCATAGTGTAGAAGAAAAACAGAATTCATATCTGGTACTGTATAGCATCCTTGAGAGCTGCATACAAACATACAATTGATGAGCCCATTAAGTGTTAAATAATTGGATGATTAATATTCTAAATACTTATAGCATGCAGATACATTTAAGGATTGCTATAGAATTGAAGATTGTTATTAGTGATATTTAGGAAAATTGATTGGATTTTTTGTATGGATATTATTTTTCCCATTTAAAATACTAGGATATTAGACCACCTCTAAAAATACTAGAAATACAAGTAGACTCTAGTGTCTAAGTTGCTACTCAGTATCTCAGGTTCAGATAATGAGGAATATAGGCTGTACGTAAAACAGTGATGATGTTGACTTTTCACCTCCGCGCCCCCTCTCCGCCCCCCACTTTGTGTCGGTACTGTCTAAATGTTCTTCTTCATCTCTGGATGGTCAAATGCTTCATCATACAGTTCTCTGATCTATATCTGATGCCAACACCAAGGAGATCATGGAAGTGTCTCTGTCCCAATCCTAAACATTGTCATTTGAAACCTCTCTTGATTTTATACAGGCTGTCTCAAAATATATATACATCTGTAACAGCTGATAGCTCAATTTTGAAAATGAAATTTATTTTAATAAATACATTTACTATCCTATCTAATAAAAGAGTAATATGCAAACTGACCATACTTCCACTACACCAACAAACATACCCACCAGCCAATCAGAGCAAGTATGCAAATTAACCCAACGAAGATGGCTATGGCCACAGAGAGAGCAGGAGAGAGGCATGGGTTGCCCCTGGCAATGGAGGAAGCCAAGCTTTCCACACATGCTGGCCCATCCAGGTCTCTGCTTAAGGCAACAAAGTTTCAATGGCCTGGGGAGTAGAAGGCTTAGCTCCACTCCAGGCTTCAAAGTTTCAATTGTAGAAGATAAATAAATCCCAGATGCAAAGGCCTCTGCTTAGGTCACCGGGGGCATGGCTGGCCTGCAAACCACCAAAGGTCCCTCATTCAGGCCACCTTATGCCCCAAGGGAACACCCACCCTGATCCAGAACACCCTTCAGGACAAACCAGCTGGCCCCCTCCCATGCACCAGGCTTCTATCCTATCTAATATGCAGATATATCATCACTCCACACAAGATGACTGCCCCCATGTGGTCAAAAGATCCTGCCCCCATGTGGACACAAGATGGCCACCATAAGATGGCCAGTATGGAAGGGCAGTTGGGAGGGATCAGGCCTGCAAGGGAGGGCATTTGGGGGTGATCAAGCCTGCAGGGGAGGGCAGTTAGGGGTGACCAGGCTGGCAGAGGAGGGAAGTTGGGAGTAACTGGGCCTGCAGGAAAGGGCAGTTGGGGGGACCCAGGCCTGCAGAAGAGGGCAGTTAGAAGTGACCAGGCCTACAGGGAAGTGCAGTTAGGGGCAAACAGGCTGGCAGGGCAGCAGTTAGGCATCAATCAGGCTGACAGGGAAGTGGTTAGGAGATGAGCAGGCTGGCAGGCAGAAGTGGTTAGGGGCAATCAGGCAGGCAGGCAGGTGAGCAACTGGGAGCCAGCAGTCCTGGATTGTGAGAGGGATGTCCAACTGTCCGTTTAGGCCCAATACTACCTGGATCAGGCCTAAATGGGCAGTCAGACATCCCTCAAGGGGTCCCAGATTGGAGAGGAAGCAGGCTGGGCTGAAGGATACCCCCCCTCCCCCTGTGCATGAATTTTGTGCACTAGGCTTCTAGTTATATATAATTATTCCAAGTGTGTGTTTATATCGGGGGGAGGGGACTCCCTATATTTACTTTCCAACCTGATCACTTAACCTGATTTAATAGTCTAACATACAGAAATAAGCATAGACCCATATATAGTACTGGTATAGGAGTAATAAGATAAAATTTTTTCATTGTAGCTTTTTGAAGGAGAATTATATATAGAGTATGTCATTTAATGCACTATGCTGTGTGCTGTATGCTATGTGCTATATGGATATTATCTCACCTCATTCAATTCTCTCAGCCACCTACAAAATAGGCATCATTACCTCTTTTTTATGGATAAAGAAACTGAGTACTAGAAAATTAGGTAATTTTCCAAAGCCTACATGACACTACCTACATTAGAAAGAGGTCTGAGGTGACCTAGGCACAAAACCTATATTTAGGTAAAAATTTCCATTGCTGTGTTTTCACTGTAAGCTGAACAAATCATGGTGTTTTATTTCTTATACCATTTTGTAGTCCCTACGAGAATGTGTATCTGACATAAAGATCATATCATCTCGTGAATTTTATGAAGCGTTTTCACATTATATACTCTCTGGTTCTTATAATAATCCTGGGAAATGAGGAAAAGATAAACTAAAACTTTGGAACAAAGTTAAATTTCTATTTTCTAGACTATGAACTATCCAAGGGCAAGAATCTAATTTTATTCATTTTCTGTCTTTATCCAGTAGGGTAGATTGATTGCAAAAATGAACAAAATTCTTCCCTCACTCCTCCCCCAACCCCCATCCCTTGCTTCTGTAAAGTGTCTGTGGGACACTTGTACTGTATTAACTTAGCTCAACTGGAACTATTCTTTTCTCAAATTCCATTCCCTGCATAGTTAGTGGTCCACAGGAGACATTTTGAAGACAGAAGTGATGAAGCAGCAGCAATATTCCTTTCTGCATCCAAAGAAAGAAATGGCTCTGGGTTAGGTGCATGTTTAACTCAATGAAGAACACCAGCTCTTCCTGTAGACCACCCATCATGGAGGTTGGAGAATTGGAGGCAGTAAAAAAGTGATGTGGTTGTGGCTGATCCTTGAAGGTCCAGTTTCTCTTCCTCCTTCCACTTCACATTTATCTTCCCTTTCTGACTGCTTTACCTGCAGACTTCCAGCTCTGGCACCAGATGAAGAAATGACAGTCTCTCCAAAACTGTTTAATCAGCTACCCCAATTAAAAATGTCAAATTCCTATAGTCGACTCTTTGTGTGCTCTCTCTCTCTCTCTCTCTCTCTCTCTCTCTCTCTCTCTCTCTCTCTCTCTCCACACACACACACACACACACACACACACACACACACACACACACGCACACTAGAGGCCTGAGATGAAATTCATGCATGTGGGGATGTCCCTCGGCCAAGCCTGCACCTTCTCCAATCTGGGACATCCCTCTCACAATCCAGGACTGCTAGCTCCCAACTGCTCACCTGCCTGTCTGCCTGATTGCCCCTAACTGCTTCTGCCTGTCAGCCTGATCACCCCCTAACCACTCACCTGCCAGCCTGATCGATGCCTAACTGCTCCCCTGCTTGCCTGATTGCCCCCAACTACCCTCTCCTGCAGGCCTGATCACCCCCAACTGCCCTCCCTTGAAGGCCTGGTCCCTCTCAACTTCCCTCCCCTGCTGGCCAACTTGTGTCCACAAGGGGACAGCCATTTTTGACCACATGGGGGTAGCCATCTTGTGTGTTGGGGTGATGGCCAATTTGCATATTACCTCTTTATTATATATGACATATAGGGGCTCAGTGCATAAATTCATGCATCTTGAAAGGAACTGTGGGCCATGAGGCTGTGGTGGGCACAGGGGCAAGTCTTGGCCCATCCTCCATGTCCTCGCCTGGCCCTTCTCACTGTGGCTCCTAGTCCTCTATCTGCCAGCAGGCAACCCCACTCCTGCTGCCACCCACGTGCTGACAGCACTGCCCCCCCCCCTCACACCCATTGACGGTGTGGAGCCATTGGGAACAGCACCAGTAGCAGGTGCGAGCTGCAGCTGGTGCCCTGATTGCCCCTCAGGAGCAGGGGAAGGTGGGGAAGCCCTCAGGAATGATTGGGACCAGCACTGGGCACTGGTAGCAGGTGCAAGTGGGGCCAGTGCAGGAAGCAGGTGCAAGCACTGGGCAGTACTATGGCACACAGGAGCAAATTATTTTCAGTAACCACCAGAGGCTTGCCCTATGACAGCAACCAGTGCCCCGCATTTGTCTGGTGCCCCCAGTCATCTGCTTCATCATCCCACTGTGGCAAACACCTGCTATGTTCTGCACTCTGCCACCTTCTATCAATGCCTTCATGTTCTACATGTATTTCCTGGTGATCAGCGCACATCATAGTAACTGTTTGTTTGGCTGTTCAGTTGTTTAGTTATTCCGCCCTTCAGTCTATTTGCATATTAGGACTTTATAGATAGATAGATAGATAGATAGATAGATAGATAGATAGATAGACATTGTTTTTCATTCTTCTGCTTCCCTAATGGCGCCCTGACTTTGCAGCTCTTTCTTGTCCCTTGAAAATAGGTTGGCCTTGTAATTTGTTTTGGGTTACAGAATGAAGCAGAGTTCTGAGTGTAGGCCTCAAAAAGCCTTGTGCATTCTTATGGAATCCTATAAGCATCGAGAGCACAATCCCAGGCTAGCCTATTGGAGGATGAGAGGCTACAACATGGACTACATGGAGGAGAATCCAGTTGTCCTAGCCAAGGCCATTCTAGACCAGCCTATAACCAGCTGTTCCACCAAAATATGAGTACGCCCAGCCAAGATCAGCAAAACTATCCACCCAACCTCCATCTGACCACAGATGATGAGTGAGCCCATCTGAGAGGAGATACACCAGCTGACCTGTAATATATATTGTGCAAGCCACAAGTTTTGAGGTGTTTTTCTCCCCAAAATAATAGCTAACTAATGCATCTCACATAGTAATTTTTCCTTATTTTTCAGGACAATTAAAAGAAATTCACTTATACTTAATCATAAAATATATAAGGGATTTTTTTAGCTTTTAATATGCAATTGTTCACTTAACATCTACATATTACTTTTTAATTACCATTTTATTTTATTTTTTTAAAGTTTATTGGGGTGACATTGGTCAATATGAACATATAGGTTTCAGGTATGGGTTTCTATGTTACAACATCTGTATATTGCACCATGTGCCCACAACCCAAAGTCAGATATTCTCCTGTCACCATATATTAGGACCCCTTTTCTCCCATCCCTTTTTTCCCTCTCTCTTATTGTGAAATATAACAAACATACAGAAAAATACATAAAACACATGTGTGTTTAACAAGTGATTATAAAGTTGAAATAAATGTAACTACTTCTAGGCAAAAAAAAAAAAGAGCATTGCAGACACCAAAGAGCCCCCACGTCACAAGCCACCCTGTGTTGCTTCTCACCTATTACTCCATTCTTCCCTACTACCCTGACTTTTGAGATCCCTTTGCTTCTTTGTGATACTGTATTAGGGAAAATAGTATCATTTAGTTTTGCCTGTTGTCAGCCTTCATTTTCTTGTTGCTTTATATGCTCGCCAAAATCTGATAGTGTTGCACTTTAAAATTTATGGCTATTATTTCTCTTTTGCCTAGCTTCTGTTGTATTGTTTATATAATTTTCCCATGTTGTCCTATGTTACTATAATCTGTTCATTTTCATTGCTCTATAATGTCCCATTTTATTAATATACTCAAATTAATGGATATTTGGGGTATTTCCAGATTGGGACTCTTATTAGTCTTTAAATATTCCTGTATATGTATCATGGTGTTCCTGTGCATAAGTTTCTCTAATGTAGCTGTTCTCAATTTTTTGATCCCAGAGTTTTAAAATTAAATGTTAATTTCAAATTTTAAAATTATATTTCATCAGATAAGGCCACATTGTATTCCAACGCAATTGTACCAGCTTCCACTTCCACAAACAGTGTATGAGGAGGGGTCTTGCTGCTTTACATGCTCGCCAGTGTCTGGTAGTGTTGCACTTTGGAATGTTTGCCTCTCTGGTGCTAAATGATGTATTGCATTGTGATTTTAATCTAATTCACTTTCATTCTTTGTTTATATTGCCATTTTTTGTATAAAGAAGTTGAGGTTTAGAGGAGCAATGTTACTTGCCCGAAGTCAGGAGTTGGAAAGTAGAAACTACAATTTCGACTTTGAAATTGTCTTCTTCCGACTCACAGAAGAAATATTGCTTCTTTTTTAGCCCGGTTTTCAGGAAGGTGCGATCTCCCGCAAATTTCACTTCCTGGGAGCTCCTTCGTCCAGCCGTAGCAGTTCTGCCTCTCGCTGCCCGGAACTCGCCCTCCACTCCACCTCTCTACCCCACCTCCTCGCTGCCCCCTCACTTCCGTGCCTGTCTCCAACCCTTATTTCCTTCTCTGCTGATCATCTGACAGCGCAGGAGCCTCCCCAGGGGTCATCTATTTTAAAAAGGTATAATACCTAATTCGTGTTTATAAACACGAGAACGTGTATAATTTATGAAATCAACACCTGTTGGCTGCTATTAATACTACCCTCTATTATTTTTTCAGTTCTCCAAGACAAACTTCCTCCTCAATAAAACAGGCATCATACCTACTTTCTAGGGTTAGTTGAAGGATCCAGAAACACAGTGAATGTAATGTGCTTAGCACAGAGCCTGATGATAATGAACACTCAATTAGACGGTCCTAGAATCCACGCTCCTCGCTAAACTGCTTTCCCGCATATTTGTTATTATTTAAGAGAAAGCTCTCTGCAAATAGCTAAGCCCTCTACCGCCGGCGGTTAGCGCTCTCTAGGTAAAAATGAGCTCAGCATCACTCCCTGGGAGCTCTCAGCTCTCCCAGCACCTGCCCGTGTAGCTTACTCACTCCAACAGCCGAAACGCCCTGACAGGAGCCCGAGGCCACACCCCTTCTGTTAACCCCGCCCACCCGCTCCCTACATTGGCCCCGTCCCACCCGCTCCCGTACGTGAGCCCCGCCCCTCGTCCCAGGCGGCGGCGGACGCTTCGCGAGCTTCCACGTATACACTCCCACGTCTCTCCTCGCGGTCCAAAGAGAGTACATCCGGGTCGCCGGGGCAGGTGCCTCAGGCCCCGCCCCTTCCCAAGCGCTGGCTCCCCGCTTCCGGCCACCTCAGGCCTTTCTGCCGGTTCCGTGCGGGTTTTAATAACCTGCTCCTCAGGTGGCTCTCGGCGTTCGGTCCGGGTCTCTCCGCACCCCCACTGGCCCCCCGCGGCTGGCTCCCCATCCCCAACCTCACCGAGGCTCGGAGCGGCTCGGACCGAGGCCTGCGGCGCGGTGAGTCCGCGCGAACCCGACTCCGCGTCTCCCCTGCCGTGTTCAGGCCGCCGCCGCCGCCGCCGCCGCCGCCTCGGGATGCCGGGGCTGGGTTGTGCCCCGCGCTGGGCGGCCGCCTCGGGCCGTTGGGGCTGCCGGCTGCTCGTGCTGCTGCCGCTGCTCGTCCTGGGACCCGGCGGCGCCTCCGAGATCACCTTCGAGCTGCCCGACAACGCCAAGCAGTGTTTCTACGAGGATATCACGCAAGGCACCAAGTGCACCCTCGAGTTCCAGGTACTCCGGGCTCGGCCCGGGGCCCCCGCGCTCGGGTCCCGGGTCGCGGGTCGGGAGCAGTCTGCAAGGGCTCGCCTCCGGACCCGGTTTCTTTCCTCCCCGGCCGATTCAGAAATCAGCGCTAGGTAGCTGAGAGAGCTTTTGGTTTCCTTCTTCTAAACCGTGGGCGAGAGACCTTGAAGACCAGATGTTAAGATATCTGAGTTTCAGAAATGCTTTCCGTAGCTATGATTTCCTCCCCCATTCTCTAATATCCTTTATTTGAAGGCCATTGGGCTTTCTTCTTTTTTAAAAGACTTTACTTTTTAAAAAAAAAAATTATTCCTGTTCTATAGTGCCCAGTGCCTGTCCCCACTCTCTAATCCCATCTGTGCCTTAATCAGACGTGAGATGCTGCCAATGCTAGCTCCAGTGCTTTTTAGGTTTTTTTCATTGATGGTAGCCCTGCTGGTTAACGCATCCCTTTCTTTGGAAGAGCATCGTTCTAGGCCAGATGACCATCAAGGTGGTGTAAAAAAGAATTGCTGCTGTAGGCATTTGTTTAGGACAGGCCCATAGGACCTGAAGGGGCTTTGTGGGGTAAGCAGTACAGTTGAGAGTTGAATCAACATCAAGTTTCCTAGATGCCTCCCCAAGGAAAAAAGCGGTTCTGGAAAAGGTGGAAAAGGAGGAGCAGCATCTGGAAGTGATTAGTTCTGACAAGAAGTCTCCGGGTCCCAAAGGTGGTGGCAATGCAGTAAAAGTCAGACACATTTTGTGTGGAAAAACATGGAAAAATCATGGAAGCTTTGGAGAAGTTAAAGTGTGGAATGAGATTCAATGAAGTTGCCACACAATATAGTGAAGATAAAGCCAGGCAAGGGGGCGACTTGGGTTGGATGACCAGAGGGTCCGTGGTGGGACCATTTCAAGAAGCAGCATTTGCCTTGCCTGTAAGTGGGCTGGACAAGCCTGTGTTTACAGACAGACCCTCCAGTTAAGACAAAATTTGGATACCATATTATTATGGTTGAAGGCAGAAAATAAAATTGTATGGAATACAAAAAAAAAAATTGCTGCAATAAATGAGAGGCCCCTTCTGTCTTTGGAAGTATAGTTTAAAGAAAGAAAGAAGCTTTTTTTTTTTTTTGGCAGAATGTAGTTTAAGTTGGCTAGGACAGTCTTTACTCTTGTTTCTATTCCCTTTGGTAGACGACTTACTTCATGTATTTGAGCAGCTGTTTGATGCTAGGTGCTGTGATCAAAACACCAAAGGATGTTTTTTTCATTCCTGATCCCCTACTTATCCTACCCTTCTTAATTAGTACCTGCTCATTCATCAAAATTGCTTTAAGAGCAGAAAATAGGGGATAGATAATCTGGTTTGGGGAATCAAGGCCTCCTTTAGGAAGTGATTTTAAGCTGAATTGTAAAGAATGAGTTGTACATACCTCAGGAAGGGGGAAGAAGGAATAGGCTTTGCAAGGACCCTGTGTAACTGATAATTTAAAAACCATAGAGAGGTCCTATATATTAGGGATAAGAAGCCAGAAAGGGGAGCATAGAGGAGGGGGGGTCAACAGTGGCCAAACCACATAGTACTACAAATAGCACCTGTTACGTGGCAGACAGTATGCCAAGCATTCCAGATATATTACTTCACAGGGCAACTCGATATGAAATAGCTATATTTCTTACTCCTTTTTTATTGATAAAGAAACTGAGGCTTCCATAGGTTAAAACACAAGGACATAAAACCTACCAACTAGCAGAACCAATATGCATTCCAGGTTAAACTCAAGACTTACTTTGACCTCAGGAGCTTATATAGACAAGTACAGTCATTTAATGTTAAGATATATGAGTTTGTGAACGTATAACAGTGAAAGTACACAGTAGGTATCGTGGGGCCATAAAAAAACAACTTTCCTCCCGCCTTCAAAGTTATAGCTGGACTCATAATCAAGTTAACAGGAGAAAACGTACAAAGTTTATTACGGATGTTTATGCAGGACTACCACATGTGAGACTCAAAATCCATTGGGCAGTTGAGGATTATCTGTCATGTTGGACAAAGTGGAAGGTGTGGGCAGGGTCTTTGATTTCAGAGGAGAAATAGGCAATTCACAAGTGACCCAGAAAGAACAGAACGTGTGGCAAATTCCTGCTAGGCAAACCAGGGACAATGGGCGGAGGGCTAGGGAACAAACAGGCTTTGCTAAATTTTTTCCTGTCTTATGTGATAAAGTGAATATGAGGTTCCCTTCCTGAAGCAGGTTTTTTATCTGAATCTCCTTAGAAAAGGGGGTTGAGATGGGAGGCAGCAGGGGCCAAACCCTGGGTGGGAAAAGGAGGTAACAGTCTTTTTGAATCTTTTGTTTCTTAACCAGCTTAAAAATCAATATTCTAAAAGGCACATTTGGGGTGGCAAAACTTTGGTGCTGACTGAAGGAGGAAGGATCATTGGGAAATTCAGCTGAGGGCTGATATTTGGTCTGAGTCTAGACTCTAGGATAAATAGAAGTTACAAGTCTGCAGGACAAAAAAGGATATCCTAGGATAGATGTGTTATGTTTGTAAGACTAAATTCCAGCAGGTCTGAAATTAGCCTTAGCTGGCACTGAAATACACTGAGTGATAGTGTTGCTTTATAACTGTGGACCCAAGGGCTTTGGGAGTAATTTGTACTAGTTTGTTGGCATTGTTTTATTGATAATAGTGAGATTGATGATTTGCACCTGATCTCTTTGAGACTGCCCAGCGACTTGGTATTAAGACTGGTTACCTATCAGGAATATGCCTATGTGACCAGCAAAATATAAAATACCCAGCCAACACTCTTTGGAGCTAGTTCCAAGGTGTTCCCTTTGCACACTTGGTGGTACCTGAACTGAGCGTGAGAATACTAGTATGTGTAGCCACACCCCTAAAACCTCACTTCGTGATCTGTTTCTGTGAGACAGCTTTTAGCTGTGATGTTTTCCTTTCCTGTAAAAAATCGGATTTGTAAGTATTGTCATTTTGGGTCCTGTGGTTCTTCTTCAGCAAAAAAACTCCGTTTAACTGTTAGAAAAGATTTAAAGCGAGGACTTCTTCAGAGAACTTCTGGCAGTCTGCTATTTTTGGAACACAGAATGAGAAAGGGTATTAAGGAAGAGATTACCTGAAGGAGGTTAACAGGTTTGGATTTTTCTGTAGAGGAAATCAAAAGGGGATTTGTAAAAGGAAATGCAATTATCAAAAAGTTTTAAGCAAATGGGGTATGGAAAAAGATAGGGAGGTTGCCCCACTTCCAGGAGGCATGTGTGGAAGGGGAAACTATTGCATCTGCACAAAGCAACACAGTCCCCACAATAAAGAATTATCTAGCCCACAATTATCTAATTAAAGTTGAGAAACACTTGATTAGAGGGATGAAAGATTGGACTGTGGGAAAAACTTTTAGTAAGTTGTGGCAATAGTCCTGTCTGGATTGTGGATTAGGAATGGAAAAGATGGGATGAATTTAAGAAAGGCAACAACATCAAGCGATTCCTTTGACTTAACTGGACTGGTAGAGCCACTTCATTTGAGATGATTTCCAGTTTCTATTTTATGTGAGTAGACAGGTTGTAAAGGGTTACTAGTATCTGAAATGAGAATACTTGTTTGAAAATTTGTTGGAAGAAAAGTGGCATTATTATAAGTTCTGGCCTTATTCATTTTGTATGTATGTATTTATTTGATTATTTAAAGTGCAACAGTCAATATGAATTAGGTGTATAAAATGATGTCATATTTCTTCCCCCCTCCCTATCCAAAAGAAAAGTTACTGACTTTTGGCAAAAGGGGTAAAATGGTAAGACACTATTTTTATGTCAAAACATTATGTCTCTTATATATCTTTACAGTTTCCCAAGTGCATTATTTCATTTATCAAAATGATCTTGTAGCATAGTACAGTTACAAGAGGTCATGTAAGTAACCCATTCTTCTTTGAAGTTCTATTCTGCAGATCTAGAATGTCAATAATATGCTAACCAAAGTGTTCAAGCTTGAAAATACAGGCTTGTGCCACTCAGTCTCATGTTTGGGAAACCTCAAAACCATTGTCTCTTCCTCATGAATTCTTACCCAAGTGTATAGTACACCCTATTTTCTTCTGACTCCTCTCTCTTCCCACTCAATTCTTTCTCATAATAGGAGGCCTTTCTTCTCATTAATCCTGTCCCTTTTCTCTAGTGATTGTCCAGTTACTTCAGGAAAAATCTCCCCTTCCTCTCTTCACCTGGAAAATACAAGTTGCCCGAATTGTGACTAAGCATAAGCCTTTGAAAATAGCTCCGAAATCCTCTTCAGAAACATGTTATCTAATCCCAGCTTTCCTTTCAATGCTTACCCTTAAATACAAACTTTCCAGATAAAAGGTCTTTTTGTTTTTATGTTGTTCTATTTTGTTTTTGCTTTAGTCATTAATCATTTCTGTTTCTCTTGGAAACAAGTTTATAAATGATTATAATACTCTTAGAACAGCCAGTTAAGTCTATTAAATTCGAATTGTAATTTAAAACAAAATATATATCAAATTCTATGTAACTGAAAAAATAATTTAAATACAACCTATTTTTAATTTGGTAATAAAATTAGTTTGAGTTCTATGATGGGGTGTTATGACCATCCTGCTTGGATGATACTAATAGGAAACTAGATGAGAAAATTTGCAAAAGAAAAATATTACATGACACTAAGCTTAAGTGATATAAGAGATCTATATTAATTAGAATTGTTGTCTGGCTAATTAACTAGTTCTTTTTCTCCTATCATGAGGAAATTTTTTCAGTTTTTATAAACTAAAATCTGTTTCCCCAAGTTCCATCCATCCACTAGTAGAAATGTAAAATTGTCTGTGATAGTAAAGGTACTTAGCCTATAACTTTATTGTTATTTTAATAGGAAATCTGGTTATTTCTAAAACTTACTAATTGCAGCGATCTCTTTTTTTTCTCTCTCTTTATAGGTGATTACTGGTGGTCATTATGATGTAGATTGTCGACTAGAAGATCCTGATGGTAATGTGTTATACAAAGAGATGAAGAAACAGTATGACAGTTTTACTTTCACAGCCTCCAAAAATGGGACATACAAATTTTGCTTCAGCAATGAATTTTCTACTTTTACACATAAAACTGTATATTTTGATT
>PVJN01035201.1:0-22153 GCA_004026805.1 Lasiurus borealis
AACTTGATGTAGCAGCTCCTTAGTGAAGAGTAAAGATTCCCGACCCCCACCCCAATCCCTTCTCCCTTCTATTTAGGGTTTTATTCATTTATTTTCATCTTTGAATTCTAAGGAAGAACTATCATGAGCACTATAACCACAAGTCACCATGAAACCTCTATCTCTCAGAGAGAATATGTGCCTTAAAAAAAAAAATCCTCAGAGTAACATCGATGTGAAAGAGATACATCAATGGGTTGCCTCCCACCTGTGCCCCGGGGTTAGGAATTGAACCTGCCACCCTTTGGTGCATGGGCCATCACTCTAACCACTGAACACCACCAGCCAGGGTGCATAGGAGTCTTTTTTATGAATGTCCTTCAAGGAATTCTCTGGACAAACCCTGCCTATGTCTGGTTCTCTTTTTGTCCACCTGTGTGAAGTCTGTGAGCCCAGGTGGTGGGATGCATTTGTGTGACTCGATTACCTTACTATAGTCAAAGCAATCCAAAGAGGACCGGACATTCATTAGTTTCTAGGAGAACAAAGGGAACACACTAATCATTCCAAAATCATGTTTGAGCAAGCAAATTGGATATAGAAGCAAACCTAAAAGGAAAATGCTTCCAAGCAGCCTTAAGAAAATGGCCGAAATTGTATTCTCATAACAAACCCCCCCCCCCCCACCTCACTTTGAATGAAGCCAGATCTTAAATCCAGTGATGGCTCTCTTATCTACTCTTGTTTAAAGTCAGGATACCACAAGGAAAAATGCTAAAAAACCTGAGCTAACTTAAGAGAATTAGCCTATCTCCCTTGCTACTCAGAAGGATTGTAAGTAGATTCAAATGCTAGAATTCTAAAACCAGGTTTGATATTCTTCTAATGAAGCGGCCCTTGTTGCTACATAATGTCCTTTTATTTAACGCAGTATCATTATTTAAAAATAAAGTTTTAAATAATACTTAAAATGTCATGCCCTGGTATACCAGGTCTGCCCATCCCAAACCAGAGAACCTAGACAATAATCAAGTACTGACATTGGTTCAGTCCATTTTTCGGAAAGACCAACTGAGAATCCCTGAAATGAGGCAGTGTTCACTCACTGTGGCTCATTCAGAAAGAATGGTGTTTGTATAATCTGAGCATCTTAATCTCCTTATAGACAAAAAGCCTCATTATCTTTCTTTTATAAGACTGGAGACCGAGGCACCAAAAGGTCAGAGAACGTTCCTGACTGGCCCAGGAATGACCTGTGTATTCCTGCTCTATTCTGTAAGGATAGCCTTCTTTACCAGGGACAAATGCCAGTGGGTTCAGAGCATTGCTACAGGATTGTACTGATACTTGGCTTTGAGGTGTGAGCTCTTTATTAGAGCAGGATTGAAAAGAGAAAATAAAATTTCTATCACTCATTCCTGAAGCCTCATCTGTGCTTGAAATCTTTGGGTGTGGAGCTCTGCTGGGTTAACAAATAGAACTAACGAAGTACCAGGTTTTCCTGGTCTTCAACTCATTCATGATGACTCTTCCTTTATCTGCAGATTGGTCCAAAGGATGATGGGATTGACTTTTATTTAACACAGTATCATTATTTTAAAATATAATTTTAAGTGATATTTAAAATGTCATGCCCTGGGACACCACCTCTGCCCATCCAAAACCAGAGAACGTAGAAAATAATCAAGTACTGACATTGTCAAGTACTGACATTGGTTCAGTCCATTTTTTTTTCTGGTCAGAATCCGGAAAAAGTAGATAATGGATTTGACATTCTGAGGTGTTTGACTAGGATCAAACCCTGTCTTGACCTTATTGTGAAAATGTAGATAAAGCAGGGAAGGTGCTAGTGTTGTTTTTAGCCTAATGGGCTTTTCCAGAGCCCACTATGGGCCATGACATGGAACTCTGGGAAAATGTCCAGACTTTAAGATGGCTTTATAAAAAGTAAGATTCTTTTTAAAAAATATATCTTTTATTGATTTTTTACAAAGAGGAAGGGAGAAGGATAGAGAGTTAAAAACATCAGTGAGAGAGAAGTATCAATCAGCTGCCTCTGCACATCCCCTTGACCGGAATTGAACCTGGGACCCTTGACTCCACAGGCTGACACTCTATCCACTGAGCCAAACCGGTTAGGGCAAAAAAAGTAAAATTCTTTGGTGAGCTCTCTAAATACCTCTCCAATGAAGACCTTTTCTTTAAAATTGGGTGTTAAACCTGCCCGTCCAAAATCTACTGTATTTTCTCTGAGGTCCCATGCAAATTCCATCTGCCCTCCCAACCCTTCCCTGACCTTTCCATATAACAATCTTCCAATTACAAAAATTTCTTTCCACGGCGTGCATCGTCAGCATCGTACAACCCAGCACTGGTTACTGTGTCATTTCCATATTTTCCTCTAATTTAATGGGTGCTTGCTTTGTCTTCTTGATTAGGTTTTAAGTTCCTTGGAGGCAATGCTGTATCTTTTATTTCCACCAGGTGTTCAGTAAAATCCTTGCTGATCTGATGTAATTTTATTGCACTGCAGCAGTTTAAATGGCCAAGTCTGAATGAGATGAGTCGCTTGATCTGGGACGGAGTTCTGTCATTGGGGTGATGGCCTGAGGATGAGGGTGCACACCATCCTGGGAGTCAGCCCTTCTGGGGCCTCTTTCGAGTTTTGCTGCTTACAGAACAGATGACAGAGGAAGCATTACCCCATGCCTCCCCCATGCCCATCACTTCACCCCTCTGTTAAGTGAGGAGCTGTAAAGATATGAATCCCTTCCTCAGAGGGGAGCTGTGATAATTACAGCTTGTAAAGCATTTTGTGACTCTCAGATATAAAAGGGCTAATTATTGTGATCATTAATAATTCTTAATTTTTATCTTCTTTAAGGTAAATTACCCTTACTTTAATTACACCCCCACCCTGGTGGTAATTATTACCTCCGAGAGTCAGCAGATGCTTTTCCATCTTACATCATGTCATGCAGGGTGACTGAGCACGGGCGAGCGCCGGAAGGCACTTCCACCTTCTGCCCACTCCAGCTGTCACCCAGAGTGCAGAGAGCGCCCGGCTCTCTCTCTGCCATTGAGGTGGCCGTCGGGTTCAAGGGCTCTGTTTTCTCTGTTCTGTAACTGTGTCTTTCTCCTAACCAGCAGCTCCTCAGTTTCGCAGAGCTTTGGGATTTGTCAAAAGACACATTGAATGGGGGAAAAAGAACCTTAATGTTTTGTATTTTGGTGAACACTCTGAATGAAGGAAACGGGCATTTTTGATTGGGCTGTGGATAGATATATATATATATATATATATATATATATATATATATATATATATATATATATATATTTGTATCTCAGATAAAAAGGTTGACAGCTGCTATATGGAAAAAGGGCCATAGCTTTTCAAAGGTAGAGGTGCTGTGTGACATTTTCTATTTTCCTGGATTTAGATCTGTTTCTAGACAAATGGCAAGTCGCTCTTTGAGATGAGATGAGGATTTGTATCTAAGGAACAACAACAACAACAAAAAGAACTTGGGGAGAGAGGTTTCGCTTCTGATAACAAGGCACAATGTAAAGGAGGTTGGAAGCTAAGGCTTTGCCCTCAGCAGATGCTTGAGGTTGTGTGGGTAAAGGTCACGGCCTCCCAGATGTGGAAAGAGCACTTTCAGCACAAGCGGGCATGTGCCAGTCTGGCTGGGGATGTTTCCTCCAGACCCAGACGTCCAATCATCACCTGCGTCATGGTACAGTTAGTGAATCCTAATCTTGAGTGTTTCAGCACCCTGAATCCTGAAGTTAAATATGGGAGTGGAACAAGAGGGTGAGTGTCAATGTCTAGAAATTTCTGTGACTTTCATCCCCTCCCTACCAGACAGGTGCATGCTTCTCTGGAGTCTGCACCCCCCAATTCTTCTACAGTATCTTTCTTTCAGTCACCTTCCTGTCTTCATTTCTGATTCTCTTTTACTTTTTTTTTTTTTTTATAGCAAAAGGTGGAAATTTATTGAGAAACAAGCACTGACTTCCACGTGGGGAGAGGGAAAGATCCCCTGATTCTGTTCTACTTAAAAAAAATTTCCCTGCGGAGACCGGTTTGGCTCAGTGGATAGAGTGTTGTCCTGCGGACTGAAAGGTCCCAGGTTCGATTCCGGTCGGTCGTGGGCATGTGCCTTGGTTGTGGGCGCATCTCCGGTGGGGGATGTGTGGAAGGCGGCTGATCGATGTCTCTCTCTCATCGATGTTTCTGGCTTTCTGTCCCTCTCCCTTCCTCTCTGTGGAAAATATATTTTAAAAAAATTTCCCTTTCCCATCCCATCCTCAAAACCACTTGAAATAGGATAGGGTTGAAGGGACTTTGAGAGACCATTCAAAGTTCCTGTCCCTTGGTCTCAAGGAGGATCTGACCCAGTTCATAGTATTAGTGGAGAAGCAGAAGACAGGCTGTGCATTTCTCTCTTCTTTCCACAATATTTTATTGAGTCCTCCATTCTATACCAGGCATGGTGCAAAGCACTGAACATCTTACCAGAAGGCACTGGTGATTTGGAGTGGAAGATATTGTGATAAGAAAGATTTAATTCACCCTGGCTGGCTTGGCTCAGTGGATAGAGCATCAGCCTATAGACTGAAAGGTCCCAGGTTTGATTCCTGGTCAGGGGCACGTGCCTGGGTTGTGGGCTTGATCCCCAAGTGTGGGGTGTGCAGAAGGCAGCCAATCAATGATCCTCTCTCATCACTGATGTCTCTATCTCTCTCTCCCTTTCCTTTCTTCATTGAAATCAATAAAAATATATTTTAAAAAAAAGAAAGAAAGATTTAATTCTAAAAATAAAGCCCTGACCAGGAATCGAACCATGACCTCCTGGTTTAGAGGTTGACACTCAACTACTGAGCCATGCCACCTGTATTTTTTCTAATAATACACACACAAAAACTAACAGTGGTTACCTGCAGGGAGAGGGATGGGAAAGCACCTTTTTACTGTATACTGTCTTATATTTTTTTGATATTTGAACCATGTGAATAAGTTACTTATTAAAAAATTGAACACATTAAACTCTGAAAATAAAAGTTTAATTCCAAGGGAAAGGCGATGAAACACATAGAAGATAACTATTCAATGTATCATCAGGAATTAAAATTTTCATTCTAGGTTGTAAAAGAACAGAAACAGGAAATTTCTAAGGGTCAATACTTCTAGATGACAAGAATGCATATTACTTCCTTTATGTTGTGCCTGGCAGGGTACTTCTTAAGTGTGATGAAGTTAAACAACCCTTAAAACTTTTAAACCTTAAAACTCACTAACGAGGTGGCACAACAGACATTTGTCTTAGCCTTTTAGCTGTTCTGTGTAATTGGAACTTTCAGATACATGTTTTTGAGGCTTTTTCTTATCTGCAGGTGAATAGTGCTGTGAACCCAGCTTCTCTGGGTATCAGTCCTAGCTCTGGGCTCTCCACTGGCTTGCTGGCAGATCTGGGCAGAGGGCACACCATTAAAGGCTCATCTAGAATGACATCATGGGAAAGCATTTCCCAAGTTACATGAGCAAGGGCTTTCAGCAGCACAAATTGGGCCTTGGGAGTGAAGCACATTTTCTATAGGGTGTTGCAAATGGGGAGCGATAATAACTTCTTATAGGGCAAAAAGTCAGTTTTTCTGATATTAATGTAATCTCTTCTTTCAGCGCCCATATACAGGGTGGCAAAAGTAGGTGCACAGATAGAAAATAATACAATTATTAATAAATTATCTATCTATCTATATATATGTATAAGCCTAAGTGACCATTTGACCCATAGCTATGATACAGACACTCAATGCACAGGAATGGAAACATGAAACTGACTGATGAATCTCAAAGGAGATGGGGGAGGAGGGAGTATGGGAAGAGATTAACAAAGATCTTATATACATACTAGAGGCTCGGTGCACAGATTCATGCACCAATGGGGTCCTTTGGCCTGGACTGCAGGGATCAGGCTGAAACCAGCCTGTTACAGAGATTCGTGCACTTGTGTGGTCCCTCAGCCTGGGGATTGGGCCGAAACTGGCTCTCTGACATCCCCCAAGGGGTCCCGGATTGTGAGAGAGTGTAGGCCAGGCTGCAGGACCCCACTAGTGCATGAATCCGTGCACCAGGCCTCTAGTAATAATATAAGAATAAACCGTGTTCTGCATACTCAACATCATTTTACCCTGCCCTGTATTTCAAGATTAGATTTGGGGGTCCTTTCTGTTATGCTTTTCAAGATGCAAAACTTTTTGAAAGTGTTTGAATGCATGCCTTAGAATAGTGATTTATGTACCCTCACCCATCCCATGAATGTTCAGAATGCTTTGCTACTCTGCTAATCTAAAACTGTTGCTAAAAACCTGTTAAATGGAAGGCACTGCACTAGGTGAAAGGGACTAGAGCATTGGAAGATACCATCTCAGGAATTCAGAGAGTGTGATAAAATTGTGGAGTTTGATTATAATTCACAAGCACTCTACAGGTTGAAGAAGGAAGGTACCACTGCTGGCCAAAGTAGTTTGGGAGGGCTTCTAGGAGGAAATATGTTTTGTTCTGGATAGGATGAGTGGATTATAGGCAGGCCAAGCAGAGTAGGGAGGCATTGCAGACAGTGTGTAGAAAGCTGGGGAGTAGAATGGACAAACTTATTTTGAGAAAGAGATAGTTAACTAGTGATGATAGTGCATATTCTACTACTCTTTAATAAAGGGCTGTATCTCCTTGGTTCTTTCAAAGGTTGACCACACAGAAGAGATGTTGGGTTTAACCACCCATTTATTCATTTAGGAAGAAGTTGAGTACAATAAGAGATAGGTTCTATGAAAGCAGGTTCTATATCTGTTTTGTTTGCTGCTGAATTTCCTGAGTCTGTCATAGAGCAGGCACTCAGAAAACATTTGTTGGTTGAAAGAATGAATGAATTGCATTTATGTGGCCATATACACTGAGTGGCCATATTATTATGATTTCTGAACACATAAGGTTTGAGGCTGGTGCATGAATTCGTGCATGGGTGGGGTACGGCCAGCCTGGCCAGGGAGAGGGGACATGAGCATTTGGCTGGCCTGCCGTTGGTCGAACTTTTGGTTGAGGGGACAATTTGCATATTAGCCTTTTATTATATAGGTTATTCATTGAGTGGCCAGGTTATTTGCATTCAGAGATCATAATAATCTGGCCATTCAGTGTATACAAGATTTGATCAGAAAGTAGCCCTATAAGAGTTCAGAAAAAGAAGCCACTTTCTAATGGGAGATTAGGAAAAAGAAAAGGGATAGAGAAGGAACATGTGAGAGAAGTCACAATGAACCATAAGACAGAAGAGAGGGAACAATTTTACTTCTTTAAAATCTTACTGGGAGTATGAAATGGATAGTAGAATAGAAAGCTAGAATGATGGTCAGTAAGCAAAGAAAGGGAGTGAGGGTGAGAAAAAAAGTGATGATATTAAAACTAGTATGCTAGTTCTATCTACACTGGCCTGGTCAGTGCTTTCTTTTGGAGATTAAAGACAAAGGTTGGAAAAAGAAATCATTTTTGCCAAAGGGCTGCTTTCATATCTATATCTTAAAAGCAGTTCCAAGAGTATCACCTGAACCAGTCTGAGCTTCCTCTGCTATTATTAGTCAAATGAGGACTTGAATAAGCAGAATTTGTGTCAGTGAGGAAAACTGCTTAGACACCAGTCTAGGTGAGGCTAACTGGTCTAATTTTGTCCACATTTAAACAACAGCTCATGAAGGAGGCCTCATCTTTCTGATTCAAGCATCTGCCACTTTTTAGCCTAATCCTCTGCACTCAGCATCATATAATCAATTTAGTCTAATCAAACTTACTGAGCACTGACTGTCCCAGGTACTGAGAATGCAAAGATGGAGAAGAGATTACCTCTGTCCAGTTTAGTAGAGAGAGCTTTGGCCTATGTGGCATGCGGTAAGGATTCTATTTTTTTGTCTTTGTAATCATTCATTATCATCACCATCATTACCACCACCACCACCACCACCACCACCACCACCACCATCATCACCTAAGCCAGAATTGACAAGTAACTGTCATCTCATTTAATTCTTAACCAATTTTGGTAAGCATGATCATTTCCATTTGGTAGATGGGAAAACTGAGACTTTAAGATATTAAATTGTTAGGTAGGATAAATAGGTGCTGGGGGAAGAGGAGGTGGAAAGGGGAGTTTATCTCTCCTATTGAACAAAGAGTCAGCAGTCTTGGGATTGCCAAGATGAAATCACCTTGAAATCTAGTTTGTTGCCCAAGGTATTTATTAGGAGAACTTGGAAACCTATAGGGGCAAAAAGGATAAAACCCTTGAACCTCCATTCCCTCCCCCCCACCAGGTGGGGCACTCAGACTAGCTGAGGTGCCCACTTGTGCTTTATGCCAAGTGTATTCTTAATAAATCCACTGGCTTTGCTTTCTTAATCAATTTGCT
Organism: Lasiurus borealis; assembly: GCA_004026805.1. Taxonomy (NCBI): domain Eukaryota; kingdom Metazoa; phylum Chordata; class Mammalia; order Chiroptera; family Vespertilionidae; genus Lasiurus; species Lasiurus borealis. The sequence goes on from PVJN01035201.1 coordinate 8,445, forward strand.
TGCTTTGCTTCAACACTGCTTTCTGTCACTTGTGTGAATTCTTCCTCAGAGCCAAGGAAGTGAGAGCTCCCTCCAACTTGGGCGGCTCTCTAGTAACAAAATGACTTCCTTACGGTCCAAGAACTTGGCAAATAGAAGAACTACTTTCTGAATCCAGATACATCTGACTTTTTATTTTTTTTTGGTTATTTTTAAATATATATATATTTTATTGATTTTTCTCAGAGAGGTAGGGATAGGGATAGAAAGTTAGAAACATCGATGAGAGAGACATCAATCAGCTGCCTCCTGCATGCCCCTTACTGGGGATGTGCCCACAACCAAGGTACATGCCCTTGACCCGAAAGGAACCTGGGACCTTTCAGTCCGTAGGCTGACGCTCTATCCACTGAGCCAAACCGATTTCAGCTTACATCTGACTTTTTAAAATCCAAACTCCTGACTATCCATCCAACTCTACTCCTTTAAGTCTGCTGTCTATGTAGCCTTATAATACTTTGATATGGAAAGTTAAAAGATCTTCCTTCCCCTTTCCCCCATCAAAGTTCAACTAATGCCGTTGCCCCCTTTGAGGTGGTTAAAACAAACACACGCTGTACAGTGAGTGGCCCTCTGAAGCAGGTGTCTGTTTCATAAAGGTGGTCCCCCTCAGCCTGACACAACCATACAGAAGTTCACGGTCTTTGTGAGGAGGCTGGGAGAACCTTGTCTCCAGTGAGACACGATGATGATTAGATCAAGATGACTTGACTTCAGCCATGTTTTCCCCCTGACAATTTTGTGTGTAGAAACCAGGCTTGGCCAAGACCAGTTTGTGCAGCTCGTGGAAACACGGGGGCCGAGAGCATCCTGTTATCAGATACCAGTGCAGTGACTGCTGAAGGTCATGTGCAGACCTAGCAGACTTCCAGCCACAGCTTGATTATAATCATTAAGCTTTTACAGGACAATGAATGTATGGCAAAGGATTTTATGGTCTTCTTTTCCCCATCCCGCCTCGCCTGATGAAAGAGCTGCCACCTCTGCTTTCGAGATAGGGAAACAGGACCGCGGTGAATTTAAGGTTTCTGCCAGAGGTCACCCAGTGGCTGAGCTGCAGTTCTGACTTGCTGGATTGGCCAGATGTGCTCTTCTCCTTTAGGCTGATCTGTTGATGTAGGAGCCGTGGAAACTTAGAGCTAATGAAATATTATGTTGGGGATCTGGAAGGTGGTAGAACATGTTGTTTGAAGTTTGTCATTCAGTGAGAATTTTGTTTTTGATTCATCAGGACTTGATAAATCAAATGTAGAAGAACCGAGTCATACCTATTTCCCTCCTGTGGTTCTCCCCCTTTCTTTTAAATTAACATTAATCAATATTAAAGTACAGTTGGCATGACAACATTATCTGAGTTTGAGGTGGTCAACATAGTTATTTATATATTTTGGATATTAATCCCGATTGATGTATCATTTGTATCTTCTCTCATTCAGTGGGTTGCCTTTTCATTTGGTTGATGATTGTCTTCCCTGTGCAAAAGCTTTTCAGTTTAATCTAATCACATTATTTTGGCTTTTGTTGTACTTGCCTGGGGAGACATAACCAAAACAGTATTGCTTAGATGGATGTTAAACAGTTTCCTACCTATGCTTTCTCTTAGGAGTTTTATGGTTTCTGGTCTTATATTGAAGTCTACAGGGTGTCCCAAAATATATATACATATTTTAATAACTGTTAGCTCAATGAAAAGTATTTTGATAAATACTGCCTTTATCATTATTCAAAGTGTGGATATACAGTTTTGGGACAACCTGCATAATCCATTTTGAGTTAATTTTGTATATAGCATAAGAAAGTGATTGACATTCAGTTTTTTGCATGTAGCTATCCAGTTTTCTCAACACCATTTATTGCAGGGACTATCTTTTCCCCCATTGTATATTCTTGCCTCCTTTGTCATAGATTAATTGAAATGATATAATAATATAAGTGTGGGTTTACTTCTGGGGTCTCTATTCTGTTCGATTGATCTATGTGTCTGTTTTTGTGCCAGGACTCTACTGTTTTGATTACCATAGCTTTATAATATAGTTTAAAATCAAGAAATGTGATACCTCCAACATGGTTCTTCTTTGGTTCTCCCTTTTTTATGAACCATCTTTTCCTCTGTTCTCTAGAACTTGGTCTTGAATGAGTGATTCCAAGTGCCAGGCATCTAGAGAAGGATCTAGGTGGTGGGTGGGTCTCACCATGATGATTGCATACCATATATGAAGCTTATGATCACTCTCGGCTGAAACAGGTTTGGCTCAGTGGATAGAGCGTAGGCCTGAGGACTAAAAGGTCTCAGGTTCAATTCTGGCCAAGGGCATGTATCCTGGTTGCGGGCACATCCCTGGTAGAGGGCGTGCAGGAGGCAGCTGATCGATGTTTCTAACTCTCTATCTCTCTCTCTTCCTTCTCTCTGTAAAAAAAAAATCAATAAAACATATTAAAAAAAAATAATCATTAATTTTTAAATACATCTGACTGGCCATGTGGTAAATTGGGAACTGGGAGGGGGCTGGAAGAGTGCCTGCTGTGGGCCCAGCTCAGACACTGGTATTCTCTCTGACCTTAGGTGAGTCACTTAAAATCTCTGAGTCCTGGTGTCTATCTCTGAAATTAGGATAATGACTCCTGCTTCCTCCCTTCCTCCTGGGGGTGGGAGGAAAATGAGATCATAAATTGTAAAGTGCTTTCAGCTTGTAGGAAAAAAAGCAAGAAGAGGATTTTTAGAAAAGAGAGTTTTTTTTTTTTTTTTAGATTTTAGAGAAGGGAGTAGGAGAGATTGAAACATAGATGAGAGAGAAACATCAACATCGATGGCTGCCTCTTGCACATCCCCTGCTGGGGATCAAGCCTGCAACTGGGCACATGCCCTGACCAGGAATCGAATCAGTGACCTCTTGGTACATGGGTCGATGCTCAACCACTGAGCCATAATAGCTGGACAAGAGGAGGACTTTTTTTTTTTTTTAAAGGCTCCCCATGTTCTTCTCTTAGTATCTAAATGCAGAATCCAGGGAGCAGATCCACGAGGAGAGAATTGAGGTCTGGACAGATTCCTGTGTGTGGAACTGTCCAGGGGCCTTGGCAAGACTCCTGCTTTCACCGAGAATAGAATCTGCCTGTCCTGTCACACTTGTGCTCTCTGTCCTTTGCCTATCCGTTGATCATCAGCTTCTGTTATTGTGGGATGTTCAGTCTGAGTATTTCATAGTTCTGCATTAAATCTTATACATGTCAGGATTCAGGCAAAGTCTCTTCATGAAACCCTGCCAAGCACTCACTTGCTGAAACTCAGGTGCGTTTGGCTGGAAATCTGTCCTTCCATCGGCCTTTCTTACCACGCGCCCAGCCATTCCAACTCTGGTGTTGTAACCTGTCTTTATCGTGGACTATCAGGATCTGTCATCTGAGCGACGTTTTGCCGTCAGGAGCCCAAACATTTCAGTGTTTTTTTTTTTTTTTTTAAATGACGCTTCTATTATCCTGATGCTCATTTTCTTAAGGATGAGTTGGAGACGGAGGTTGGGAGGACTTGCTTGTAGCTACAGGGTGATTCATGAGCACAAGGGAGAGAGGGATGTGAGTGAAGGATTCTTCTTCCCTGACCTCACTGCCAGACCCCACGCCATCGAGCCCATGAACTTGTCTGCTTCGAAATCAGGTTCCAAAGCTATTTTGTTGCCTCCTCCCATCGGTTGTTATCTTTGACGCAATTCATTTATCTTAAGGCATCATTATGGCCTTATGGTTCTCACTTGGTTGCAAAGGGTTTTCGTTAGACTAAGTACTTGCCACGTCTCGGTTAGTGCGGCTCTCCACTTACCTGCCTTCTCTCTGGGCACTGGTCCTTGTCAGAGGCTTGCGATAATCTCTCACAGGGATAAGTGGTTGCTCAGGAGGGAAGGAAAACTATAATTTATTGAATGCTTTCCATTTGTCATGCTCTCTACTGGATACAAAAATAGCACAGTAAACCCATGCGTGTGGCAATCATATTTTGCAGATGAGGAAAAGCAGGTGTAGGGAAGCTGGGTGGCGTGCACAAGGTCCCATGATAGTGAGGGGTGGGACTGACCTTCGGCCCACGCTTTCTAGCTATGCCCTGCTGCTTTGGGTTTTGCTAAACACTCGTTTGCAGTCGCACTTCTTGTTATTTACATAATTACAGTGGTACCTCGAGATCCGAGTGCCCTAACATATGAGATTTTTGAGATACGAGCCATCGAGCGAGCGATTTTTGCTTTGAAATACAAGCAACATTTGAGATAGGAGTAATCGCGCGGATCGGCCAGCTGCACATGACCCACCAGTTTACTTCAACTCGAGTGTCTCATAGTTTCCCACGCCTCAAGGTTACGGAATGAATTAAACTCATATCTCGAGGTACCACTGTATAGTTTCTTATTGCATTTGTATGGTGATTTATGGCTTCAGAAAGTTTTTACAAATTCGATTTCATTTTTCTTCCTGCCACAGCCTTAGGAAATAGGCACCGTGGTAATAATGTTCTATTTTTTGTTTGTTTTTAGATGAAGAAACTGATGCTTGTGGGGTTTAGTGATTTGCTCAATGTCTTACCATCTGGTGACCAAGCTATACCATAATCTCTTATCAAAATATTCTTCCTCACATACTCTTTCATTAGGCCATTTTTTTCTGATTACGTGACAACCTATTCCTAAATGTACAACTGTCAAATGGTTGTTCACTTCTCTTTGCCTGCTGACCTTTTCCACGCACGCATTCATTCATTTACTCAACAAACCTTAATTAAACACGTGGGATATGCGAAGGACCGGGAATACAAAGAGGAATGAATGATACACGGTCCAGGCCTTCGAGGAGATTACAATGTGGTCAGGGAGTCATGCTGGTCAGCCCATTATTTTAATCCAGGATAATAAAGGCTGTGATCGAGGGAGTCATGGTAGCACACTGAAGGGGCACCTCACCCAGAGAGTGGGCTGAGGGAGGCCAGCGTAGAGAAGGTGATGCTTATGCTGAATCCTGTAGGACAAGTTGGGTGTAGGGTGTGAGATAGGGAGGGATAAGGGAGGGGTTGGGAAAGCTAAACTGGGGAGATCAAGAAGGACTTTGTGGGCAAAAGAAATGTAGACTTTATCCCATGACTATGGAGAGTCATTATTATAGGATTTTAGGCAGGAGATGACATAGGCAGATTTACATTTTAGAGAGGATGTTATGGCAGAAGCGTTGAGGATGTATTGGAGGAAGGTCATATAGGAGATAGCAGTCGCTTAGGTAGTCATTGCAGTAAAACAGGTGAGAAACAAAGACCCAAATGAAGGTATTTACAGTGGGACTGGAGAAAACCACTCAAATCGGAAAGATTTAAAGAAGCAGAAATCTGTAAGGTTTGCTGACATATTGGATATCAAAGGGGAGGAGGAAGAGGAAGGAGTCAGGAGGAGGTCTGGGTTTTTGGCTTGAGAAGCTGGACAGACAGTGAAACTTTTTAGAGAGAGAGGAGTTCCATTTTGAACACCTTGGTCCAATAGTCAGTAGTATATATATATATATATGTATATATATATATATATAGGTCTGGAACTCAAGGGAGAAATCTGGCTGGATATAGAAATTTGGCAGCCGTCATTAGGAATAAAGTGATCATAACCTCAAGAGGAGATGAGATTGAGCAGGAAGAAGGTGTAGTGCAAGTGGTTCTTGTCCTTGGCTGATATAAGATTTGCGTGTGAGACTATAAAAAAACTACACATGCGCTTTAGAACCACCTGGGGGAACTTCTTAAATTCTGCCTTTAAGAAGCCACATAGCTTGGGTCACACCGCAGACCTGTAAGATTAGAATTTTGGGAATGGGATCCAAGCATCCGTGTTCTTTAGAACTCTCCAAATGGATAGAGTGGCATCCAAAGTAGACAATCATTTGGCAGGCAGAAGTGAGAATGGGGAAAGTTTTATTAAAGGTGTCAAAAAGGGAGGAGAAACTCACGAAGGAGCCTAAGAAGTTCCCGGATGATACGAAAACCTGGAGAGAAAAGGGATTATGGGTGTTCTGGGTGGAGAGATCAAGAAGAAAAGAGTGAGCCGAGACCGGTTTGGCTCAGTGGATAGAGCGTCGGCTTGCGGACTGAAAGGTCCCCAGGTTCGATTCCGGTCGGGGGCATGTACCTTGCTTGTGGGCACATCTCCACTGTGGGGCGTGTAGGAGGAGGCTGATCGATGTCTCTCTCTCTCATGGATGTTTCTGACTTTCTATCTCTCTCTCTTCCTCTCTGTAAAAAATCAATAAAATATATTAAAAAAAGAAGAAAAGAGTGAGACCCCTCTCTACGTAATCTTCAGTCACTTCCTATAATGACCCTTACCTAATCTGTTTGCTATTTCCATCATTCCACTTCAGAGATACCCATCTGTGTCTCTACTCAAACTACTCCCATACCCAGGAGCCCTGCCCCTTTCCAGGATGCCAGTCCACATCCCTTCCATATTTAAGACTTGGCTCAAAGCTTATCCGGCTACTTTGACCAGATTCTGATTACTCCTATTTAGGTAGTCCCTTATGCATGTAGTTGCTTGCTAATGATGGCCCTGCTGTGGAATAGTGCCAAGAGTTCAGGACTTAAGACTCTAAAGATCTGGGTTCAAATTCGGACTCTGTACAAGTTAATTAGCTGGACCCTGTTGGAAAAGTCGTTAAAGCTCATCGGTTTCTTTACCTGTAAGATATTCATGGCTGTAACTACTTTGAAGGATTGATATAAGATTTGCGTGTGAGACTATAAAAAAACTATACATGTGACACGGCATAGGGTAGTATTATTACGTTTTACACTTGTCCATAGGTTGCTTTGCAAGTATCCCAAAGTGTCTTTCTGTGTGTTTGATTTTTAACTGGATTATAAACTTGAAGACAGAAACTATGTTTTGTCTCTTTTCAAACCCCCTTTTAGCTTTGGGGGCTGTGGTGATCACAACATTTGGGAGCTCGTGGGGTTAACCAAGTACAGCAACCTTAAGGATGGAGATAGAAATTTTGGGAAGCCATCATTAGGAACTACTGGAGCTTTGAGCAGGACCAAGAGTCAGATCACAGCCTGCACTTCTATGTCATTTGAATCAGTATCACCTAGTCCAGATCTGTAGGCCTCAGACACATAGGGGGAGCATCCTAGGTATGTGCCGTAAATGGGAAAGGCTTGAGGCAAAACCATCTGATGGCTCTGCAGATTGCTCTGAGGAAAACCCCAGATCCTCAAAGCCTACCAGGCCCTGCGTGGCTGTGAGTCTGCAGAGAGACCTCTCTGACCCCGTCTCCTGTGACTCACACCCCCTGGCTCCTTTGTATCCACTCATCCCTTTACTATTTTCTGAAGACACCACTTTAGAGCCTTTGCAGCCTGTACTTTTCCTTCTTCCTGAAATGCTCTTCTTGAGATGTTCATTAGTTTCTTTCCCTTATTTTCTTTGGGTCTTTGTTCCAACGTTACTTTCTCAGGAGACCCACCAGCATTTTCGTGACTCTCAGCATTTATCTTCCTTCATTGTTTTTTTTTTTTTCCTGTAGCACCTGTTATATTCTGATACAGAATTTTACTTATTTATTTCATCTTGTCTTTCCATTCGGATGTAAACTCTCCAAGGACAATGTGTTTTTTTTTTGTCTATATTTTTTAAACTGCTCTATCTCTGGTGTCTAGATCTTGAAACATAGTAGGCATTCATTCTCAACAGCCTTTAATTTTCTGGATGTAAAGACACAGGGAATCCAGTGATCAGTAGATGGCGCTAGTGCTCCATCTGACCTTTTTCTCTCTTTGGCTTCCAAAGAGAGACCCTCTATTTTCAGCCTCTGGAATATTTACCGAGTCAAATAAATTAGCCTGGTTGGTTCACCTAAACATTTAGTTATACAACCATTGCATTATGACTTGAAAGGAGATATTATAGATTGCATTGTGCTAACTTCTCATTTTAAGGATGAGAAAACTGGAGCACAGTAAGGGGTCAAAAATTACCTAAAATCCACTCCTCCCTGACCCCCTTTCTTCTCTTAAACTGTTGCTATATGTTTAGTTGAGTTCTTAGCATACTTTCAAAAATACAAGTTGCTTGTATGCAAAATGCAGTAAGAGATTCTATTTTGACAATAAATATTCAGTCAATAAATATTTCATTCAAATTAGGTTCCAACTGCTTGAGGAAGTCTCATCGAAAATCAGCCAACAATAATGGCTGTAAATCCATTTGTGCTGGGGATAGGAGACTCACCAGATTCTTAATGATCTTATCGCTTCTAGGGAAAGGATGCACGACCTAATTGAAGCATCAGGAGAACACTTGTTTATCCTGCTAGCAGAAGGCAGAAGGCACACTGGGAAATCTGAGCATATGGAGCTCAACAGAACACTGAGGGAAGATCAAAGGAGGTAAGTTTGGAACTGGCCTTTCAAGAGTCAGATGCCATAAATTTCTACACTAAGGACCAACTCCAAACTGTACAGCAAACCATGCTATGAAACATTCATATTAAGCCTTGGGGTATTTTATTACATTCATGATTCTTGATACAGAATATATCAGACCAAGAGCAGCCACTGGTTTTGATGCAGAGTATAGAGTGGTAAACAAGAGAAACAAAATCCTTGTTGTTGTGGACCTTAAGCTCCAGTAGGGGGCAGAAGACAATGAACAAGTAACAAAAACAAGATATCAAGTATGAAAAATGCTAAGAACAATAAACAAGAAGAGGAGTATGTGTGAGAGAGTGATTGGGGCATAATCTTAGATTAAATGTTAGAGAAGCTTCTCTGACGAGGTGATTTTTTTAGCTGAGACCTCAATAGCATAAGGAGCTAGCCACAAAAAGATCAGGGAGGAGAATATTCCAGGCAGAAGAAATAGCTGTTTCAAGGCCTCAAGATGGTAAACAGTGACGGAAGAGAAGAGGTGCAAGATAAGGTCTGGCAGGGCCCCAATTCTAGGCAGGCCCTGGGGAGAATGTTAAATTTTATACTCAGTATGATGGGAAACTACCAAGCATTTCAAGCAGATAAATATGTGTCCTGGCCCAGGGTTGAACCTGCAAACTTGGCATATCAGGACGTAAGGAAGCGACATGATCTGTAAAATTGCAAAGGAGTAGAGAGTCCCATCAGGAAGCCATTGCTGCATTGAAGAGGGAGATGTGGTGATGGGGGTGATAGGAGCAAAGATGACAAGAATGATGGAGTTGAGCTGTACTGTATTTTAATAGAAACAAGAGGACTTGCTAATGAATTTGGTTTGGGTCAGGAGAGAATGAATACAATAAATAATATCTCCTAGGTTTTTGATTGAGCAAGGTGGATGATGCTACTAACTTACTGAAATGGAGAAAATTGAGGGAGAAACAGGTTAAGTCAAGAGCTCTGTTTGAGAATGCTTAAGATGGAGATAATTATTTCAGGTCCAAATGAAATGCCAAGTAGATAAGTAGATATAGGAGTCTGTAGTTTAGGAAAGAGGGAGGGTTTTGGAGATGAAGATTTAAGAACCTTAGAAATAGTGATGATAGTTAGTCAGAGGACTGGATAAGATTACCTGTGGTTAGAAAAGAGGAGAAGGCAGCTGAGAGTTGATTCCCAAGGGGGCGAAAGTTGGGCTGCAGTGAAATACAGATGAGTTTTCTGTAAGGAAGTGATGTCTTTCTGATTTAGATATATTTGGAGGAAGCGCTGTGAATCAGCCTCATAGTACATGGGATTTTTCTGAGTTTGCGAATAGAGACAGCATTTAAGAGTAATGGCCTTCCATTTGGATTTTTCAATTGAGGAAACTTGGAATGTTGTTCTGTGGCTTAGATTCAGAGACATGTTTCCCCCCCCCCGCCCCCCCTAGCTGCAGAGACCACTTCTAGTCAGCCTGTGTCACATTCGGATGCTCCCCTCCCTCCTTTCACACACTTCTTAAAGGTGGACTCCCCACTTTCTGGTCATTGGCTTTTGACCTTAGAGCTGATGTGTTAACTTTATTCTCAAATTACTGAAGAGAAGGGAGATGAAGGCAGTGGAAATGGAGAAATGGGAAGAGATTCAGGAGGTATGGAGGATATAGAATTGGCATGACTTAATAATCATTTGAATGTGTAAGTGAATGAGGGGGAAGAGTCAAATTTGACTGCAGGGGAAGGAGCTGTAAATGATATTTATTTATTTTTTTAAACAATATATTTTATTGATTTTTTTATAGAGAGGAAGGGAGAGGGATAGAGAGTTAGAAACATCGATGAGAGAGAGACATCAATCAGTTGTCTCCTGCACACCCGCAACTGGGGATGTGCCCACAGCCAAGATACATGCCCTTGACCGGAATCGAACCTGGGACCCTTCAGTCGCAGGCCGATGCTCTTTCCACTGAGCCAAACTGATACTGGCTGTAAACGATATCTAGGTAAGCTCCTTTTGACTTATTTTTCTTTGTTTCCTATTGATTTTGATTTTTTTTTCAGTTCCTTGGGAACTCAAAGAACAAAATGATCTTAGAAGTCAAGAAATTAGGCCTTGTTCTTAGAAAATGGCCCACAAGTGAAGATAGCATAGCCTCACAGTGAAGAAGAAAAAAGAGTCATTGATGTCATTGCTCACCAATCATTTATTGGGCATTTAAATACAATTCTATAGATTTTCTTGTGAAAGGTTTTCAGGCCTCAGGATCTTTGGGTCAACAATTTTGGTTGATTAGGATCTGAAAACAGATGACATACACTTCCTCTCTGTTTAATATGATCAGAAACTAGAAAGACATTGAGCTAAAACCTCTCTAGTCAGCTTTAGTGCTAGGAGTCAGGACAGTCCCTCTGATGAAGGGCAGGAACCTGGGTGCTGGAGGTGTTGTGAATCAGAGATGTCTTCTGTGGTTTCTGACTCTTCTCATGGAGTTTCATTTAAGTGCAGACTATGAGGCTTGAAATTCTTGATGTTTCATCCACAGGAGCCAAAGCTCACTAAAGCCCAGATATCCTCCTCTCAGTTTATGCTGAGTATCTTTAGAATACCTTTCCTGTTCCTGAATTTTGGGAGAAGTTTCTACCTTTCAGTGACCCAACCGTGCCCTATCTACACGGAGGTGCAAACCAGAAAATGATTTAAATCCCCAAACAAATCAAAATTGGGATCTGATTATTTCACCCAATTTACCACTCAGATTTCAACCCGCCAGAACACCCTGGATTTGCTGCTGAAGGAACCAAAATGCCCCCAAAGTAAATGCTAATCCTCAAAAGCATCCTTACAAGTAGATAGAAAGTAGAGGAGATAAGGAAGACCTACATTTTCAATCTCTTAGAAGTACATATGAACTTGACACGAAGATTTCTTCTTTGGCAGTAGCTCTGTTGTGCAGTAAGGCCTAGTGCCACTGCTCTTTCTGCTCTTGTAGGTAGTCATAGAGGGGGTAGGGAGCAGTCGCTGCCTTAGCGGGATGACTTTCGCTCTCTTCTCTTGTTTGGGGCCTCCCACTGCTCTGGGTTGGGTGGAAGGCCAGGTTACTGTGTCTTCCCTGGGAGCCTTGGCTCTGGCCATCCTCATTCTTGTGGAAGTTTTCTCTGGTAGCACAGCCTCGCTGGGTTCCATGGGATGGTCGATCCTGGGACCCTTGGTATCTCTCTTTCTTCTCATGGGTTTGCTTTTCCCATTGTTGCTGAGAGTTTTGATCTTCTTCATGAGATTGCCTGTCTCGTCTCTGGCTGTTCTGCTCATCTTCATGGGTTTTCCTGGCCCGTGTCTGATGGTTTTGTTCCTCTTCATGAGTTTGCCTGTGTCGTGTCTCAGTTGGAGTTTCCTGTCCCTCATGACCACACCTGCCCCCACTTTGGTGACGCTTCTCTGCCTGGTGGCTCTGCCCCTCACCATGACTCTCCTTGGTCTGGGCCTCTCTGTGACCCTGCTCACTGCTGCGTGATTGCCTCTCACTCCCTTTGTGAGAGGGGGGCCTTTCGTGCTGCATTTGGGCTACAAGTTTGTGTTGGTGGTGCTGGCTATCCTCCTCAGGCTCCCAGGCCTGGTGACTGTTCTGCTGCTCTTCCCTAGGCTGAAATCTCTGTCCCTGATTTTGGTTCACTTTCTGTCCTGGAGTCTGCTGGCTGGGTCTCCCGGACCTTCCTGATTGCTCAACACGTGAGCCTCTGCTTGTTGGCTCATTCCCCTGGAAGCACCTATTTTGTCCGGTTTCCCCAGGTTCTGACTGACTGCATTGAGAGCTCGGGCCTTGCCTGTCTGCCTGACCATACCGGGAACCCTGGCCTTGTCTGTCTGTCTGACCATAATGATAACTCTGGCCTTGTCTGCCTGTCTGGTCATATTGAGAGATTGAGCCTTGTCTGTCTGCCTGACCATAGTGGGAACTCTGGCCTTGTCTGTCTGCCTGTCCATAGTGGGAACTCTGGCCTTGTCTGTCTGCCTGTCCATAGTGGGAACTCTGGCCTTGTCTGTCTGCCTGACCATAGTGGGAACTCTGGCCTTGTCTGTCTGTCTGTCCATAGTGGGAACTCTGGCCTTGTCTGTCTGTCTGTCCATAGTGGGAACTCTGGCTTTGTCTGTCTGCCTGTCCATAGTGGCAACTCTGGCCTTGTCTGTCTGTCTGTCCATAGTGGCAACTCTGGCCTTGACTGTCTGTCTGTCCATAGTGGGAACTCTGGCTTTGTCTGCCTGCCTGACCATAGTGGGAACTCTGGGCTTGTCTGTCTGTCTGTCCATATTGGGAATTCTGGCCTTGTCTGTCAGTCTGACCATAATGATAACTCTGGCCTTGTCTGTCTGCCTGACCATAGTGGGAACTCTGGCCTTGTCTGTCTGTCTGTCCATAGTGGGAACTCTGGCCTTGTCTGTCTGCCTGACCATAGTGGGAAACCTGGCTTTGTCTGTCTGCCTGACCATAGGGGGAACTCTGGCTTTGTCTGTCTGCCTGTCCATACTGGGAATGCTGGCCTTGTCTATATGTCTGGCCATATTGAGAATCAAATTCTTGCCTGTCTCTCTGATGATAACCTGATTCCTGACCCAGCTTTGTAGAAGGCCCATAATAAGAGCCTGATTCCTGGTGGTTTCGTTGGCTACAGCCTGAATCCTCTCTAAGTCTTCTAGGCTGGCTTTGTTGTTGTCTAAGCCCTTCAGACCAGCCATGAGAATCCTGACCTTGTGTCTCATACTGCTTTAAAGCAAAGACATATCCTTCTCTTTTATTCTGGTCACTGCCAGATTTATGATTCAGTCTTTGATCAGAGCTAGAGTCCTGACCTTGCCTCTCAGACTGACCATGGTGGGAGTCCTGACCCCATTTATCAGACTGACCATGATGGGAGTCCTGACCCTGTCTCTCAGACTGACCATGGCGGGAGTCCTGACCCCATTTATCAGACTGACTGTTGTGAGAATCCTGACTCTGTCTCTCAGACTGACCATGGTTGGAGTCCTGACCCCATTTCTCAGACTGACCATGGTGGGAGTCCTGACCCCATTTATCAGACTGACCATGATGGGAGTCCTGAACCTGTCTCTCAGACTGACCATGGCGGGAGTCCTGACCCCATTTCTCAGACTGACCGTGGTGGGCATCCTGACCCCATTTGTCAGACTGACCATGGCGGGAGTCCTGACCCTGTTTCTCAGACTGACCATGGTGGGAGTCCTGACCCTGTCTCTCTGACTGACCATG
>PVJN01035202.1:0-22261 GCA_004026805.1 Lasiurus borealis
TATTTACAATCCCTAAAAAGGCCACAGGAAAATGGCGATTATTACATGATCTTAGAGCAATTAATGCTACTATGCATACCATGGGAGCTTTACAACCTGGACTCCCAGCACCTTCACAAATCCCTTTAAATTGGTTTCTTATAGTGGTAGATCTTAAAGATTGTTTTTTCACCATTCCCTTGGCACCTCAAGATAAACAAGAGATTTGCATTTTCGGTGCCATCTATTAATAATATAGAACCCATGAAAAGATATCAATGGAAGGTTCTACCTAAAGATACTATAGACTTAGTCATTTACCTCTTAGCATAGCCATTGTTGCTTGTCTTATTTTTTGTTCTTAATATTTATTTCTAGTCTGTAGGTGCAAGATTTTTTAGAGGAAAGAAAACCAAATATTGTTCTCACTACGTGGATGTAATTGTTCTCACTAGGTGGATGTAAACAGAAGGCCAGAAGGCTGGCAAACCTTAATTGCTCTGAAAGGTCAGAGCTGATTACTCATTGTTTAGTTGAAACTATCTGTTTGTATCACGTTAATTTCTGTTATTTCCTGCCTAAAGGCTAGGGGTGTGTCCCAAAGCCTTAATAAAAGGGAGAAAAAGGCCAGAGCAAATGGCAGTCCTTCCCACTAGAGGAAGGCTCCCGCCTGGCCCCCCAATATTGCCAAATTAATGCTTTCTAGTCTCTCATTTTGTTTGCGTGCGGCCTCCTTCAGAACCTGAACCCTGAACCACGCGGGATGTGGAAAGAGGTTCCCACACACAGGAAAGGCAGCTCCCTGGCCATGTGGGTGGCTGTAGGGTCCCAGGTGGTGTCTGAGGGCTCCCTAGGTGGAGGTGAGACTGGGCTCCCAGTCCCAGCAGCTCTCCCCTTCAAGCATACTACTTGATTTTGTCACTGAATTTGAAAATAACTATTGATCCCTAGAGAAAATAGATGCTGTGTTCAGTGCTTTAATGTGTCATATGATTAATTCTACCAATATTTACTATGACATTTGATACACTATGCAGCTGCCTGAAAAGTATCTGATAATTTGGCAAGAGTTAGGGGTTGTGAGTGAGTATAAAATGACATTGAATTAGAAAGGTTGGCTTTTGGAAAACCTAAGAAACAATGAAATTAAAATTCCTGTAAACTCAACTAGCAAATACAACTTAAGCGCCCACTCTAGATTAAAAAATGTGAAAAGTCATAAGACGATTTTCAAACAGAATAGACAAGCTATCATTCCAAATGGAAGTAGGGAGGCATTCAACATAAGAATACATATCCTGGTAAGACAGTTTTTATCATCTAGCAAATTGCAGTGTAGACCTTCAGAGGTTAGTAGAGAGTATTAAAGGATTGCATTGTCAGTGTTGTTTCTGAATCTCTTTCTCTCATAGACCTCTGAAGGTCATACCTTTATCTGTAGTCCTTTGTGTTTTTCTATATCTCTAATATAAAAGTGATGCTTATGAGCATAAGCTGTGCTCCAGTTCAATGAATTGATAACTCTTCTGTACCATCTGTCCATATTAAATTTTGTTTTAGCCAACTTACACAAGACAGTGGTCTGGAAAGAGAAAAATTTAGTGGACATAATAGCCCTGTGGTCACAGGAAGTGGCCACAGAAGGGAGAGCCACCAAATGACCAATACTCACAAAAGTAAAATTTTCCTCATCCTGGGCTGTGCATTTCTCTGGGGTAAAATCAACAAGGTAAATAGATATATTAGCCCCAAGCAGCCAGAGAGGTGGAGAATAGCCTGTTGGGAAAGGTGACATTTTGGCTGAAGTATTCAAAGGGACATCCCTTGCAAATGCCAAGTGTGAGACCAAGCATAGTTGTCCTGAGAAAGCCAGGCATCTAAATACAAGAACAAGAAAACCCAGGATCCAGTTCTTTGAATATCATTAAGACACAATGTATTTGAGACTCCATTTCTTTATATAAGATGTGTATAATACCTACTTTGCAGGATTTGTGTGATAATTAGAAATGATGGAGGTAAAGCTTCTTGCATAGTATATCTAGTATATCGTATAAACAATACTGTCATGAAAGGTTAGTTATTATTTTGGCTCATGCCAGAGCCTCTGTCACAAGCATTAGAAATCAAGCAACATGGGAGACATTAAAAACTCATTCCAGGAAATTTGGAAAGTGGTCTATGGTATTAAAAACAAAGGTTAAACATTCTAACTAAAATAATGTCACTGCTACCGGACAAAAGTCTGTATCTGGGAGTCCTCTATTTTTTGAAATGTTTATTTTGGCTATCTGATGTACTAGTAATCCCTACAGTAGTTCATTGTTTGGATCTTCTTTATGTTTTCTTCTGGTGAAATCTCACATAATAGAAACTGTCCTTGAAGGCTAAGCCTTTAGGCTAGGCTCACCAATCAGAGCATAAAAGTACCTGGAATAACTGCACCTTTTCTTTCTTTCTTTTTTTAATATATTTTATTGATTTTTTTTTACAGAGAGGAAGGGAGAGAGATAGAGTCAGAAACATCGAGGAGAGAGAGATATCGATCAGCCACCTCCTGCACGCCCCACAGTGGAAATGTGCCCGCAAGCAAGGTACATGCCCCCAACCGGAATCGAACCTGGGACCTTTCAGTCCGCAAGCCAACGCTCTATCCACTGAGCCAAACTGGTCTCGGCTGCACCTTTTCTTTATGGCCGATGCAGTGTATCCGATTTAGCTTTTAGATCTACACCAACGCCAAGAGGCCTAACAATTGGTTGGATTTCAGAGGTTAACATGACGTGACGCTTTAGTATTTGCATCCTCTTCACTCATACGGCTTATCTGATCTCCTGCACAAACCCAAGTTACTTTCCACTCCTTTCAAGTCCATTACTGCCTACAACCCAGCATGGCACTGAGGCATCACATTCATCCTACTGACTTTCAACTCCTGAGTCATGAACTTTTTTTTTTCAACCTCCAGAATTCAATTGCAAATAAAAAGACTACGGTGATGACTTATTATTGGACCGGTGGTAAATAGAATTTTACAAGCTTTGGTTTTGTCTATATAACAGTTCTATTATCACTCCAGCAAATTATAGGGCTTTTCTGTGCTGAACAAAAAGAGTTTATTGTTCTCATTCAGACATTTCTATTTTTAACTACAAATCTAGCTCAAAATACCTCTTAAAAAGCCTATTTGTGAAAAAGACAGACTTAAGAATATCTTAATATATATTTATCTCTTCCTACTTCCATTATTCTACACAGGAGCCAATTGGAAACATTTTTGATAATTTAACAGCATAGACTTTGCTTGTCACCACTAACAAATTTATTCTCTAACAGGGAGGTTTTTTTAAAAAAAAAATCTTTTAATTATTCTATTAACTACCTTTGTCTTCAGATAACATATCTGTTGAACCAGAGAAACTGGGGCTTGGTTAACATGAGAAAGAGAAAAGCTGACATCCAGAAGCTAGACTGCCATGATCACTATGTCTTTCTGTTGCCATGAGATATCTTGGCACTCACTGCTAGGACTTGATATTTTTCTTGTGAACAACATAGAGAATATCACACAACACCATGCCCAATAAGACCACTCTGTGTGTATGATGGACCAGATTAAAGAGAAGACAAAACATGAACGTTGTCTATGGCATAGAATAACACATAATCCACCATCCTGGCTGATATGAGGGACTGATGTTTCTTATGCAGTTAAAGCTTTAGACCAACTCTAGTCTTCCCTCTCCATATATAAGATTTATTAAAATAGCCAATCATGTAATTATCCATTTCTTTTTTTATCAAACAAATAAGTTTTATTGGCATCTAAAAACAAATTTCATCCAACATTGAAACGTACTTTAATATTACATGGTTGTTTTCTTTTTACTCACTGCAGTATGAGGAACAAATCACAAACACTTACTGTGGAGAAACAGAGACCATAGTATAGATTTTACAAAATCACTTTTTAAAATCTCTGTATTGTGCTCCTCAAATATCTACAGCCAGTCTTTGCATAAAATATCACAGTTTTAGACCAACTACAGTCTTCCCTCTCCATATATAAGATTCATTAAAATAGCCAATCATATAATTATCCATTTCTTCATAGCATCCAATCCAGAACAAAGCCATGTGTCCTTAAATCTTCTCCACCATCACCTAATACAAGTCCAAATCTTTTCTGTATAAGTTGTTTCTATAATAAGTTTTTTTTCCAATCTCTTTCCACAAAGGTCTAATGGTTCCTCGTTATATAGTCTTCCTCTTTACAATGAGTAATATACACGTTTGTTTAAACAATGGTATGTTCCTAAAGGGCACTGATTGAAATGGTGGTACTTATGCTTAGTGAAATAAGCCAGTCAATGAAGGAGAAGCATCACATGATCTCACTCATTTGTGGATAATAAAGAACATTATAAACTGATGAACAAAAGGATAGATACAGAGGCAGTAAAGCTTCAAACAGACTGTGAAATTACAGCAGGAAGGTTAAAGTTAGGTGAGGTAGATAAGAGATCAATCAAAGGACTTGTATGCATGCATATAAGCATAACCAATGAACGTAGACACTGGGGGGTTGGGATATGCCTGGGAGGGAGGGGGGGGGCAATGAGGAGATATGTATAAAAAATTAATAAAAATAAAGAAATGGAGGTACTACTGAGATCCAGTGATGTATTTGCTATCTTCTTTGGATCAGGACTCAATGCAGTAAAAGTGGGCACATCTGAGATCCCTTGTGCTTCTCTCTGTTTAGTATGCTACACTGTACATGGCTGAAAAGTAAATCCACGCTCAATTAACAACAATGTCTCAATGAAGCACTTTCTGAATTGTATTTTTTTCTCCTCAGGAGTAAGATCTCTTGGGACATCTTTGTACCCCTTCAGCTTTGCATTATTCATTGGTAAAATGGTTTCAGCGCCTTAGGCTACTTCCTCTGGCCAAACACCAGAGACATCAAGTTACATAAGCACCATTTTTACACATTGTTCAATTCTTCTGGGGGTTTTCTACTTTTACAGCTATGCCTTTTATGGGCTGAACACCTGCTTTCCTCATATTTTCGCTCTGTAGGGATACATTACATGTTTTGTTTCTCTAACCGGAACAATTTAAACAGGGATGATTTGGAATAGCAGCGGCCTCTTTGGGGAGCTTTTCGCATGAACAGCATTGTTCATTTGAGGGCCCTCTTAGAACAAAAAGCAAAGAACCCTTAGGAGAAGACTGTCTTGTCTCTAGATGATCATTTTTTTTTAAATGTGAAAGACATTTTCTCCTCTTTTCTGCACTTTGAAGATTAATAAATACTGGTTTTATTATTTTTGTTGTTTTTTAAAAAATTATTGGGGGGACATTAGTCAACATGAAAATACAGGTTTCATGTGTGGATTACTGATTTACAAAATCTGAATATAGGATCCTATGCCCACAACCCAAAGTCAAATTTTCTCCTGTCACCTCATGTTAGGAACGCTTTCTTCCTCTAACCCTCTTCTTCGGGCAACCATCACACTGCTGTTTGTGTTCATAAGTTTCAGTTTTATATCCCATATATGAATGAAATCATATAGTTCTTAGCTTTTTCTGTTTGACTTATTTCACTTCCTATGTTCTCAAGGTCCATCCATGTTGTAAATGATGCTACTTCATCCTTTCTTATGGCCATGTAGTACTCCATTGTGTATATATACTATATTTTCTTTATCCAGTCATCTGTCATAGGGCACTTTGGCTGTTTCCATGTCTTGGCCACAGTGAGTAATGCAGCAATGAACATAGGGGTGCATATATCTTTGCGTATAAATTATTTCACGTTTTTGGGTATATACCCAGGAGTGAGGTTGTTGGGTCCTATGTTAGCTTTATTCTTAAATTTTGGAGGAATTGCCAGACTGCTGTCCATAGTGGTTTTATCAGTCTGCATCCCCACTAGCAGTAAACAGGGGTTCTCTTTTGCCACAGTTTCTCCAATGTGTTTCTTATCTTGTTGTTGATAATAGCCTTTCTAACTTGTGTAAGGTGGTATCTCATTGTAGTTTTAATCTGCATTTCCCTGACTGCCGGTGATATTGAACATCTTTACATATACCTATTGCCTTTTTATATGTCGTCTTGGGAGAAGTGTATTTTTAGATCCTCTACTCACGTATTGATTGGATTGTTTGTTTGGTATTGAGTTGTATGAGTTTTTTTAATATATATATATACTAGTATATATTTATTTATTTTTTAAATTATTTTTTATTTATTTTTCCCCTATTGCCCTCCCCACCTCCCAGTACATGCCCCTCATCCATTCCCCGCCCCCTTTTTAATATATTTTAGAAATTAAACTTTTGTCAGAACTACTGTTTGCAAATATTACCTCCCAACTGGTTGGGTGCCTGTGTGTGTGTGTGTGTGTGTGTGTGTGTGTGTGTGTGTCTGTATTTGTTTTGTAGTTGTTATTGTTGTCCATTTCTTTTTTTCAGATATTTTTTATTATTATTATTATTATTATTAATATGTTACATGTATACATATCTTCCCATTGCGCCTCCCCCGCCTCCCAGGCATACCCTTACTGACCAGTGTCTTGTGTTCATTGGTTATGCTTATATGCATGCATACAAGTCTTTTGATTGATCTCTTATCTACCTCACCTTTCCTTAACTTTCCTGCTGTAATTTGACAGTCTGTTTGATCTTTTTACTGCCTCTGTATCTTTCTTTTTGTTCATCAGTTTATAATGTTCTTTATTACAGTGGTACCTCAAGATACGAGTGCCCTAACATATGAGATTTTTGAGATTGAGCTGTCGAGCGAGCGATTTTTGCTTTGAAATACGAGCAACAGTTGTGATAGAATTAATTGCGCAGATCGGCCGGCTGCACACGACCCACGAATTTACCGTGACTCAAGTGTCTCATAGTGTCCCACACCTCAAGGTTACGAAACAAATTAAACTTGTATCTCGAGGTACCACTGTATCCACAAATGAGTGATATCATGTGGTATTTATCCTTCATTGACTGGCTTATTTCACTTAGCATAAGGCTCTCCAGTTCCATCCAGGTTGCTGCAAATGGTAAGAATTCTTTCTTTTTTATGGCATCATAGAATTCCATTGTGTAGATGTACCATGGTTTTCTGTTTGTTGATGGTTTCTTTTGCTGTGAAAAGGCTTTTTATTTGATGTAGTCCCATTTGTTTATTTTCTCTTTAGCTTCCCTTGCCCTTGGAGTAGTATCAGTGAAGAAGTTCCTTCGGCATATGTTTGAGATTGTGCTGCCTGTGGACTCCTGCAGTATTTTTATGGTTTCCCACCTTATGTTTAAGTCCTGTATCCATTTGGAGTTTATTTTTGTGTATGGTGTAAGGTGGTGGTCTAGTTTCATTTTTTTGCATGTATCTGTCCAATTTTCCCAACACTATTTTTTGAAGAGACTGTCTTGACTCCTTTGTAAGTTCATGACTCCTTTGTCAAATATTAATTAAGCATAGTGGTTGAGGTGGATATCTGGATTCTTTATTCTATTTCATTGGTCCATATGTCTGTCTTGTGCCAGTACCAGGTTGTTTTGAGAAGAGTGTCTTTGTAATACAGCTTGAAATCTGGTATTGAGATCCCACCTACTTTATTCTTCTTTCTCAGGATTGCTGTGGCTATTTGGGGTCTTTTTTTGTTCTTGTTGTTCCAGATGAATCCTTGGAGAGTTTTTCCATGTCTGTGAAATATGTCGTTGGTATTTTAATGGGTAGTGCATTGAATCTATAGATTGCTTTGGGTAGTATGGATATTTTAATGATGTTGATTCTCCCAATCCATGACCATGGTATGCTCTTCCATCTGTTTATGTCTTCCTCTATCTCTTTTTTTAGTCTCCTGTAGTTTTCTGCATATAGGTCTTTTACCTCCTTAGTTAGGTTTATTCCTAGTATATAATTTTATTAGTGTGATGGTAAATGGAATTGCTTTTTTTAGTCTCTCTTTCTGTAATTCCACTATTAGTGTATAGAAATGCCAAAGATTTCTTGGCATTAATTTTGTATCCTGCTTCATTGCCAAATTAATTTATTAAGTCTATTAATTTTGAGATGGAGTCCTTTGAATTTTTTAAGTACATTATTGTGTAATCTGTAAATAAGGACAGCTTTACTTCTTCTTTTCCAATTTGGATGCCTTTTATTTCTTCTTGTCTAATTGCAATGGCTAATACTTCCAGTACTATGTTGACCAGGAGTGGTGAGAGTGGGCATCCCTTTCTTGTTCCTGTTCCTAGGGGAATGATTTTAGTTTTTGCTAATTGAGTATGATATTAGCTGTGGGTTTAACATATATGGCTTTTATGATGTTGAGGTATGTTCTTTCCATTCCCACCTTTCTGAGAGTTTTTATCAAGAAAGGGTGTTGGATTTTGTCAAATGCTTTTTCTGCATCAATCGATATGACTATATGATTTTTATCTCTTAATTTGTTTATGTGATGTATCATGTTTATTGAGTTGTAGATATTGTACCATCCTTTTATTCCTGGGATGAATCCTACTTGGTCATGGTGTATGATCTTTCTGATGTACTGCTGGATCCGATTTGCTAGAATTTTGTTGAAGATTTTGGCATCTATGTTCATGAGAGATATTGACCTGTAAGTCTCTTTCATTGTGTTTTCTTTATCTCATTTTGGTATTAGGGTGATGCTGGCTTCATAGAAGGGTTTTGGACACATTCCTTCTTCTTGAATATTTTTGAATAGTCTGAAGGCGATATATATTAATTCTTCTTTGAATGTTTGGTAAAATTCTTCTGTGTAGCCATCTGGGCCCCTAGTGTGTGTGTGTGTGTGTGTGTGTGTGTGTGTGTGTGTGTGTGTGACTGGTTTGGCTATGGTTCATCATAGTTTGGCTAACCTTGGACAAAGTTACTAAGAATACACACTTGGGAAATGATAGTCTTGTTAATAAATGGTGCTGTGAAGACACACATATAGAAGAATGAAATCATAATCTTATTTTATTAGGACATATTAAAATTAACTCAAAATAGATTAAAAGCTTAAACATAAGTCTGAAGCTATTAGAAGTTTCTGTTATATTTAGCAAGGATATTCTGCTGTAGTGTGGCAGAGTAAAGAAGAAAAGAGTAGAAGTAGTGAAGCTAGTATGTATCCCTTTGTGATGACTGAGGCAAGACATGTAGGTAGACATGTCAGGTTGGTAGCAAGAAGTCATTATATTCTATATTTTTTTTCAAAGAGCCAACAAGACTTCCTGACAGTTTGGATATGAGATGTGAGAGAAAGAGGAGTAAAAAAAGTGACTTCAGTTTTTTTATCTGAGAAATTGGAAGGAAGAACTTGTTATTAGCAGACGTAGTGAAGACTGCACGGTAGTGTAAGTTTAGTTTCTCATATGGAAATTCTGAATAGGAAGAAGACTACAATTTTGGTGTTCTGGTAGTCAATGGAGAATGTATATGAAGTAAAAAGAAGTAACAGTTGACCTTGACCAGTGTGGCAGTTGGTTGAGCATAGTCGTGTGCATTGAAAGGTCGCAGATTCTATTTCTGGTCAGGGCACATCTAAGGTTGCAGATTTGATCCCCAGTTGGGCTGGAGGCAACCGATTGATGTCTCTCACATAGATGTTTCTCTCTCTCTTCATCTCTCTCTAAAATTAAAATTAAAAAGTAGCAACTGAATTTAATGATGGTCAATAAGATTGAAGACAGAAGTATGCATGGCATTTAGCAACATGGAGGTCATTGCTGACCTGGAAAGGAGCTGTTACAATGAAGAGCTGTTTTAATGCAATCTGAAATTGATGAATCACAACTTTTTTCTGGAGATTACTTGTAATGGAAAGAGGAGAAGTAGGTCAGTAGCTGAAGAGAGAGGCGTGAACAAGAGGAATAAAAAGATTTTGTTAAGATAGGAGAGTTAATTAAACATTTGTATGTTTATGGGAATTACACAATATGAGAGAGATATTCATTATGCAAGAAAGAGAACGAATAATTGCTGGCGTGATATCCTTGAGTAGGTGAGAGGAGATAGAATCTAATGCACAGATGGAGGTGTTAGCCTTCTCTAGAAGAGCAGAGACAACAACAGAAGAGACAACACCATAGATAGGCAACGATTCAGGCAGATGGGAGAATGGTAGAAACTTTCTTTTCTAATTTTTTTTTATTTTCTTTGTGAAATAGGATGGGAAGTCATCAGTTAAGAGTAAGATTGCCCAGCCAGAGAGGCTTAGTTGGTTCAGCATCATACTGTGCACTGAAAGAGTGCCAGTTCAATTCAGGATCAGGTGTATGTCTGGATTCTGGGTTCGGCCCCAGGTTGGGGCACATACAGAAGGCAACTGATTGATATTTCTCTCTCATTTCTATGTTTCTCTTTCTTTCCCTTCCTCTCTCTCTCAAATCAGTAAAAATAGACAACATAAAAGAGTAAGGTTGAGAGAAGCTTTGAAGGTTTAAGGTAAGATGAATGTGTGAAATAGATATTTAGGAAGATGAAAGATTAGATGAAATGGTGACCTACACTTTATTGCTCTGGCAGCAGTAAAGGTTCACGGTCATAAAGGTTAAGTTGTCAGCATAATTTTGTGTTTTTCTCCATCGGTATTCAGGTGTACAAATGCAAGTACAGAATGAGCAGAGGGTTGATTTTAACCAAATTTGTAGGTTTTTCAGCAAGTGAAGATAAGAGACAAGGGAGTTGGAGGTTTATGCAACTTAATCGTGGATTTTAAAGTTGATAAGAAGGGAAGTGAAGGCATTAAGGGAGTGAAGAAGATACCAAGCTTCTAGTACTTCTGAATTGTAGATTCTTGTTTGATCAAGAACTGTTGGATTTATAGGTCCTGGAGAGAGTGAATCAGAAAGATAAGAGGTGGTAATGAGTTGAAAGTTTCAAAATTAAAATTAGAAAGGACTTAAGTTATTAGAATTAATACAGTTTAAGGAGCAGGGTCATGGAAGTGATTCAAGGAGATTGGGTGGAAATAACAATTATTTGAGAGAGGAGGCCAAGGAATGAAAGTCTCACATGGATGAATGAAAATATCATCCATGTGAGACTGTAATCACCAAAAGTTATAACAGAAGTAGTATTAGAAATAGTGATCCCTTGCTGGTTTGTCTCAGTGGATAGAGCTTTAGACTGTGGACTGGAGGATCCCAGGTTCAATTCCAGTCAAGGACACATGCTCTGGTTGTGGGCTCATTCTCCAGTAGGGGGCATGCAGAGGGCAGCCAATCAATGATTCTCTCTCATCATTGATGTTTCTATCTGTCTCTCCCTCTCCCTTCCTCTATGAAATCAATAAAATATATTTTTAAAAAGGAATATGAAAACTAAACTCCTCAAAGATTATGGTGCCTGGAAAAGAGAGATCTATGCCTCTTGTTCCTAATTGCCCCTTCCACCCCTCCCTCTTTCCCATTTACTCCCTTCCCACCCCAGCTTTAAACCCCATACTATCCGATTCCCATCTCATCCAGTCACTTACAGACTAAGCCCAATGGTATGAGGGAAACAAAATAGGCACTATTTGAGAATTTTTCAGGGAAAGAAATGTCTAGGTTTCAGTTAGACTTTAAAGCAGGAAGGTGAAGAAAATATTGAGAGAAGAGATATTGAAGAGGATATTGAAGATTTTGCTGATAACTTCCAGAAGACAGTAGAAAGGTTTCAAATATTAGAGAAGACTAAGGGATAATGTAAAATAAAGGGATGTCTGTGGGTGGGAGGGAGCTTTTGGGAGTTCTGAGCATCTTATAGTGATAAATGTAATCTGGGATAGTCATATGTAAAAATACGATGCACAGTGTGTTCATAACTTTCTCCAAGCTCATATTTCCTAAACTGTATGCGTGGAACATTATTGAATGAGATGAGTATAAAATTATTATGTAAACTGTAAAGCACACTATAAAAATAAAGGGTTGCTATTATGGAGATTATTGTTATTTCATGATACATCTGGAATCCTACAAAGCAGAATATTCATAAAACACCAGAGCATTTTATCCAAAGGAATTTTAATTAAAAACCTCTAATGTTGAAAGTCTTGGATAATTGGTTACTTAGATGAGCACAACCTAAATGATGAATAATCAGAGGTAGAGAAGCTTCCAGAATGCCATTCTTTGGAAAAACTGCTCTGTTTGCAAAGATAGTATGGGGTTGACTATAGGCTGTGGGCTTTATATTGCTTAAGTGTCCTATGAATAGTGGTTGAATAGTCTTGAGAATTTAACTTCCCTTCCCTTTTTAATATCTGACCCACAGGCATTCAACTATGAATCACTGGGCAACTGGTTCTAGAACACTCTCATTCGATGCTCAAACTCTTTGTTTATTTACCTCTTTGATATAACTAGAGGCCTGGCGCATGAAAATTCAGGCACTGGAGTGGGTGTACCTCAGCCCATCCTGCCTCTCTCACAGTCCAGGAGTCCTCAGGTGTGGAAGGTGACTTGTCAATCAGGGGAAGGTGATGCCCCATCACACCTCTGCTGCTTCCACTGCTGGCAGCACAAGCCTCAGCCAGCCCTGGTTACCTGAACCTCAGGAAACCCTGGATGGCTGGGCAGTGTCATCTGAGGCTTGCCTGCATCTTAGGAAGCCCTGGGTGGCTGGGGGGCTGAGAGGACTGGGGGACTCTGGAGGCAGGCCCCATGCCTGCTACCCCAGCAGTGCTGAGGGAACTGGGTTCCACCATCTTGTGGCTATGGATACTGCCATATTTGAGGGCATGGCAGTTAGTTAGCATATTCCCTCCTTATTGACTGTGGGTGCCACCATCTTTGTGACAGTCAATTAGCATATTACCTTCTTATTGGCAGTGGGCACCACCATATTGCAATGGCGAGAGGGTCAATTAGTATATTCCCTCTTTATTAGATAGGATTTCCTACCCTATAACAGCTTGTGTATGTACTGCTAGTTCTTCAAAGACCAGCTAAATGTCATCTCTCCAGATAGGGATATCATATCGGCTATTTCATTTAATCCTTTCTTTACAGATGAGGAAATCAAAGATCATGACGTTAAGTGAGTTGGACAGTGATTTACACATAATAAACTTTTCATAAAAATTCTGATGGATAGCATTAATGTTGTTTTTCCTCACAGAGGAAGGAATATATCATAATTCCTTAAAAACATTAGTTTTGAAATTAAAAAGTTATTCCCTTATGTGTTTTGAGTTTCAGTAATTTCTGCTATATAAAGGAAATTATATCAGCATCATAGGATTGTGGAGATTAAATGTGATACTGTGAGAAATCTGCTTAGCACCCTGTCTGTCGCATAGTAGGTACTCCATGGATATTAACTATGGTTGTTATAACAGAAAGTATGTTTAGAGCAATTTAAAATTAATTTTTGTTTAGCTAAACTCAAATTTAACTTAGAATTCCATATTTTTATTTGCTAAATCTATGCACAAGACACTAGTCCCTTTTGTGAGCTCTCATTTTCTTGGCAAATCCTTGAGAAATATATGAGAAAACAGATACAGTTGAGCCATAGCTTGTTCCTTGATTGTGAACCACTGATTTTGAGGAGTCCACCAGGCTGCTATCTTGCAGTGATAAAGCGGAAATATTCTGGTGTTGTCATCTAGATAAAGAATATGGTTTATTTTTAAGTGTTTCCTCTGTACTTTAATATTATTAACATATTTACTACTACTGCCACTCCTAATAGCTTTGTGTGAACATTGCTAATAATATTGCCATTTTAAGGATGAGAAAACTGAGGTTCAGAGAGTTTAAGTTACATTTGAAACTTATACTTGAACCTCAGTAGACTGAATTGTAGTCCTACCCTCTTATGTAGTATGCTATATTGTGTGCAATGATGTCTACAACCATAGCAGATAACTGCATACAGAATACTGTGGAAAGTGGTTAGATTCACTTAGATATCCTGTCTGCCTTGGATTCAAAGCCTCCTTAGAACTCCTATACATGGGCACCAGTCTGCTAGCTCAGTACTCTCCCTTATATCAAGGTCTATGCATTTACCAGATAATTTTTTTTCTGTATTGTTGTTTTCCACTCATGAAATTCAAATTTCAGAAGCAGACACTTTAGCCTTTTGTTATTCCTCAACTTTCCTAGGTTTATTAGTTTCACATGAAACAAACCTAGCAACATAAAATATGATTCCAGCATGTGTTTGAGTTCCATTGATAATCAGAAATATAAACTATATTTTTTTCTAGATAGTTAGAAGAGACACCTCTCAGCCTAACGTTCCCAGTAAGAGTTCTGGCCAGCCTCAGATTCTTCAGGGAGGCTCCAAAGAAGGCATTTTTAACTCAGGTTTCATGGTAAAGGCCATATCCAATTGCTATTCAGAACTATATGGCAGTAGGTTAATCCAGCCCTCGCTGCTATCCATCTTCCATTTTTACAACACCCTATACTCCTTGCTAAGAGGTTATATATCAAGAGGCAGTGAAATAGTCAAGAGACACACAGGCCCTCACTAGCCCCTTATTAGAACCAAAGGTACTCAACCAAAGCCCTATTTTATATGCTAAGTTGTGAAATTAGAAGATGATAAAACCATGAGACAAACATTCAGCCGTACCACCTTCTGTTATACAATATTTTACCCACCTTCTCTATTTTCCCTCCCTCTCCTGGCTTGCATATCAATGATCTATTCCTGTTCCCTTTTCATCATTCAGATGTCAGGCACCATAAATCCTTGCCTGGATGAATTATACAATCTTTGTCCTACTCACTGTCAGAAACAAGTATCTTTAATTTGTGTTAAGAGAATGCTTTGTTCTCAGATTATTGGTCTGAGCAAAGAGAGCATGATTAGTTTGCATTGCACACCATACAATGTGACAACGGTTCCTCACCAGGATTTTTAATAAGGCTTTTCTGGCTCAGTTCCAAAATCCAAAGTGTTCTCAATTGCATGCTCTTAAACACTTCACATGCTCTGAAATGTAAGCTGTAGTGATGGACTTGAGCTCTAGGAGAAAGAGATGCCAGCCACAAGGACTAAGGCCTAAAGTGATTAAACTGAGTTCATATATAGACCCAGTTATGCTGCACTATGAAAT
The DNA here is from genome assembly GCA_004026805.1 of Lasiurus borealis. NCBI lineage: Eukaryota > Metazoa > Chordata > Mammalia > Chiroptera > Vespertilionidae > Lasiurus > Lasiurus borealis. The sequence continues at coordinate 15,071 of PVJN01035202.1, forward strand.
GCAGCAGCTTGGACTGAGAAATTATCAGAGAGGGTTTCCACGAATCTCCCTAAAATGTTCTACATTAACCGTGCAGCTTTTAAGTTTGTGAATTTTTTTTGTTGTTGACTCAGCAATAAGCACTATATAAATCATAGTTTTCCTTCCCAAAACAAAGTAGATCTCTGGAATTTAAATTCTCCCCAGTATATCCGAAAGGAGCAAATTCAATGGAAGCATTCAGGACTGGTGGGTATTGCTCCTAAGTCTTTTAGAACATAAATCTTCTGTATGTTTAGAACAAATGTGGTTTCTTCAGACTAATGGTACCTTTTTCTACATTATTTAATGTTTACCCTGTGGAAAAATGTTAGTCGAAGACTGAACCATTTGTGGTGCCCTCTTTTACATTACCTATGTAAACCCTCAACTGGCCTACAAAATACAATGGGTATTTCAGTCTTTTTTTTTTTTTTCTTCCCAAAGGGCCATGGATTACTAAATAGCTCTATACATTCAAGGATTTAGAATTTCCTGTGAGTTCTTTGTGTTTACAAAAAGACATTGAGCACAAGTATCCCTCTGAATTGGTAATTCATCTCTTTGGGGTGTTTTTGATGATATTCATCAATTGAAATGATACCTTACGAAACAGATCACAACTTACATTTTTTTCCAATGCTACAGTTTTATAACTTATATTAAAGCAATCTTACAACTAGGTGTTTTTTGTGTATATCATTGGTCTATAACATATTAATATGAAAAACATATCCCCAGTTTCATTACACATAAGAAATTACCAAAGATTACTTTAAACTCCTAACATAGCTCTGTGTGAACTTTCCTAGAACAACTCAGACACCTCTTCCTGCCACTTTATGCATAAATTATTCTATCAAAGAACTGGTATTTATTCTGAACTCTTTGAAATTCTAATCACTTGTATACACCTCCCCAAGCCAGTTGTCTTTTGAAATTTGGATTACTTACAATTGACTATTCATAAGTAGTGGAATATACAATGTGGATGGAGTGCCATCCATTTAGGAGCCTTTAAAGATTCATTGTTCTGTTTTCTTTAATGGAAATTTAAATGTTTGATAATGATTTTAAAATAACTACAATTTTCTTTATTTTAATATTAACATCCTTTGTAATATCTTCTGTGCATTTTGAATAGCTCATCCAATTTTCTCCACCTGCCCCCAGTGCTAGTAACCAATATTTTACTCTCTGATTATATGAGTTTGATTTTTCAGGTCCAAATATAAGTGAGATCATATAGTTTTTGTCTTTCTCAGTCTAGCTTGCTTTAGTTGGTATAATGTCTTTGAGGTACATCCAAGTAATAGCATCTGGCAGGATTTCTTTCTATTTATAACTGAGTACTATTCCATTGTGTGTATATATCATTTTCTTTATTCATTCATCTGTAATTGGATATTTAGGTTGTTTTCATATCTTGGCTATTATTCATAATGCTGCAATGAAAATGGGAGTACAGATAGCTCTTAAAAATACTGATTTCAGCCGAGACCGGTTTGGCTCAGTGGATAGAGTGTAGGCCTGCGGACTGAAGGGTCCTGGGTTTGATTCCAGTCAGGGGCATGTACCTTGCTTGTGGACACATCTCCACTGTGGGGCGTGCAGGAGGCGGCTGATCAATGTATCTCTCTCATTGATGTTTCTAACTCTCTTTCCTTCTCCCTTCCTCTCTGTAAGAAATCAATAAAATATATTAAAATATACTGATTTCACATCTTTGGATATATAACCAGTAGTGAGATTACTGGATCATATAGTTGTTCAATTTTTAATTGTTTTAGGAATCTCCATACTATTTTTCATAATGACTGTAACAATTTAAGTTCCCATTGACAGCATACAAGGGATTCCTTCTCTCCACACTGTCCCAGATCTTATTACCTTTTATTATTTTATAATAGCCATTATTACAGGTATGAAGTGATGCCTCATTGTTTTGATTTGAATTTTCATGATTGTTAATGTTGAGCACCCTTTCATGTATCTTTTGGCCATTTGTATATTTTCTTTGGAAAAATATATGTTCAGCTGTTTTGCCCATTTTAAATCAGGTTATTTGTTTTTATGGTCTTGATTTGTAGTATTGACATATATTTTTCAATTAATGCCTTATCAATTATATACTTTGCAAATATGTTCTCCCATCTGTAGATTGGTTTTCCTGTTTTTATTGTTTTATTTGCTGTACAGAAACTTTTTAAAAATACATTTTTATTTATTTTTTACAGAGAGGAAAGAAGAGGGATAGAGAGTTAGAAACACCCCCACTGGGGATGTGCACACAACCAAGGTACATGCCCTTGACCAGAATCAAACCTGGGACCTTTCAGTCCACAGGTCAATGCTCTATCCACTGAGCCAAACTAGTTTCAGACAGAAACTTTTTAGTTTAATGTAGTCCCATTTGCTAATTTTTGCTTTTATTGCTTGTGCTTTTGGTGTCACATCCAAATTATCATTTCCAAGATCAATGTGAAAGAGATTTTTTCCCTATTTTTTTTCCTAGTGGTTTTAATGTTTCATGTCTTACATTTAAGTCTTTACTATATTTAAAGTTAATTTTTACATATGATGTAAGATAAGGTTCAAATTTTTTGTGTGTGTGTGTGTGGATATCCAGTTTTCCTAATAATATTTGTTTGCACCATGCTCTAACCAACTGAGCTAACTGGTCAACTGACATCAACAATTATTTAAGAGACTATTCTTTCGGCATTGTATATTCTTGGCTCCATTGCCAAATATTAGTTAAGCAAAAAGCATGAATTCATTTCAGGCTCCTAATTTTGAATCAGTGGTCAATGTGTCTGTTTTTATGCAAGTACCATACTGTTTTGATTACTATAGCATTGTAATATAGTTTGAAGTCAGGAAGTGTGATGTCTCTACCTTTATTTTTCTTTCTCAAGATTGTTTTGACTAATTGGGATCTTTTGCAGTTCCATAGGGATTTTAGGTTTTTTTTCTTCATATTTATGTGAAAAAATACCATTGGGGGATGACAAAACGGTGACAGAATAGATAGACATGTCCCGAGCTTTGTCCCAAACCAGATAGAATGAACAGTTGAAATGAATAACGTCCAACCCAAATTGGATCCCTGGAAAAAGGTAAAATCAAGAATCTGTGCAGGAGAGTCTACCAGACCTCTGAGCCCAGAAGGTCAGAGGGAACTTTCATAGCACCAAGCCGCATCCCTGGGGACAGGCACAGCATCTGACTGTGGAAAGAGAGGCCACAGGACTGCTGGACTGCAGGGGATTCTAGAACTGAGTCCACAGTTACAAAGGCATGAACCCAGAGGTTGCAGCCTGAAGGGCTTGTCAGACTGCACAACATCGGCAAGAGAGGAGCACGCAGAGGCACCATCTTTGCCCTCTCTGTGGTTTGTGCCTTTCTTCACTGAGCCTAGTTCACAGGGCCTTTCAGATACAGACATTTACCTATGGCTGAGGTGAGGGAGAAGGTGTGGATTCTTGGAGTCTGAGGAGAGTGGGGGGTCCAGGAGAAGTGGCGGTGAGTCTGGAGCCTGCACCCATATGAGGATCATCAGCCTAGCAAGCAACCTACCCCCCACCCAAGAAGCGTCAGCCTCATAACCAGCCCGCACCATCTGAGGCAAAGCAGCAGCATGCAGCCAGCCCCAAACAAAGGAGCAGCAGCCATGTGAGCAGCCCAACACCATCCAAGGAGCAGCAGATGTGAGAGTAGCGGTCCCCCAACAGCCAGAGGAGACACCACTGCTGTGAACAGCACCCATCAAAGGAGCCACTGCTAACTGAGGAGCATCCACTTCAGTGACCAACTGAGGAGCAACTACAACTTGAGGAGCCACTGCCACCCAAGGAGCAGCCCTGCAAGATTCAACATCTAGATCAGTTGATGAGACCAACAATGAATAGACAAAGAAACCCCCAAAGGAAAAAAAAAGGAGGCATCACCAGAAAAGCAATTATGTCAGAAAAAGAATTCAGAATAAGGGTCATACAGTTCATAAACCAGATGGAGGAATAAATCAACACCTTATGTAAGAATCAAGAAATAGATGAAAAAAATCAATAACTTATGTAGAAATCAAAAAGAAATGAAGAGCAATATAGCTGTAATAAAAAACACCATGGCAAGTTTCAACAGTAAACTAAGAGAAGTGGAGGACAGAATGAGCGAATTAGAAGACAGGAAAGCAGGAAAGTAAAACACACCCAAACTAAACTGCAATTGGAGAAAACAATTAAAAGACAGGAGGAGTGCCTAAAGGAGCTATGGTACAACATGCAATGAAGCAAAATATGAATAACAAGGGTGCCAGAACAAGAAGAGGAACAAAGGTTAGAAAACCTATTTGAAGAAATAATGTCAGAAAAATTCCTTGATGTGGGGAAGAAAAAAAGTCATACAAGCACAGAGTGTCCCAAACAAGATAAACCCAAAGGACCCACACCAAGACAAAACATAATTACAATGGCAAATGTTCAGAACAAAGAGGGAGTCTTAAAGGCTACAAGGGAGAGACAGAAAGTTACATACAAGGGAGCTCCCATTAGATTATCCAATGATTTCTCAACAGAAACACATCAGGGCAGAAAAGAAAGGAAATAAATTTACAAAGTGATGCAAAGCAAGGGACTGAACCCAAGAATACTCTATCCAGCAAGGCTGTCATTCAAAATTGAGGGGGAAATAAGGAGCTTTACTAACAAAAACAAAAAAAAAAAGGCTAAGAGAATGTATCACTACCAAGCCAGCAATGCAAAAAATGCTAAAGGAACTGATGTAAAAAATAAGAAATAAAAACATGGCTACAAACAAGTAACTTTCAATAATAACTTTAAATGTAAATGGACTAAATGTTCCAATCAAAAGACATTGAGTGAGTGAATGGATATAAAAACATGGCCCATATATAGGCTGTCTACAAGAGACCCACCTCAGAACAAGAGACTCACACAGACTGAAAGTGAAGGGATGGAAAAAATACCTTCCAGGCAAATGGAAATGAAAAAAAAAAATCTGAGTTAGCAGTACTTATATCTGACAAAATAGACCTCAAAGTAAAGGCCATAAGAAGAGATAAGGAAGTAAACTTCATAATACTAAAGGGATTGGTACAACAAGAGGATATAATTCTGATAAACAGATATGCACCCAATGCAAGAGCACCCAAATATATATATATATATATATATATATATATATATATATATATATATATATATATATATATAAACTCCTGGAAGATATCAAGGGAGAGATCAACAATAATACAGTCATAGTAGAGGAGTTTAATTCACTACTGACATCATTGGATAAATTCTCTAGGCAAAAAATCAGCAAAGAAACAGCAATCCTAAATGACTCACTAGATCAGATGGACTTAATTGACATCTTCAGATCATTTCACCCCAAAGCCATGGAATATATGTACATCTCAAGTGCACATGGAACATTTTCAAAAATAGACCACACATTGGGTTACAAGCAAAGTCCCCCCAAATTTAAGAAGATTGGAATAATATAAAACATTTTCTGAGACCACAATAGCATAATATTAGAAAAAAAACTACAATAAAAACAGCCCAAATAATTCAAACACATGGAAGATAAATAGTATGCTATTAAATAGTGATTGTGGTACCAAAGAGATCAAAGAAGAAATTAAAAATATCCTGGAAACTAATGATAATAAAAACACAACAATGCAAATGCTATGGGACACAATGAAAGTGGTACTGATAGGTAAGTTTAAAGCTCTACAGGACTACCTTAAAAAAACAAGAAATAATAGTAATGAATCATCTAACACTAAAACTCAAAATAATTAGAAAGAGAGAAAAAAGAAAACCCAGGAGAAAGGCGATAATAAAACTTAGAGCAGAAATAAATGACATAGAGACAACAACAACAAAAACAAAACAAAACACAAAAGATGCATAAAACCAAGATCTGGTTATTTAAAAGCACAAACAAAATTGATGAACCTCTAGTCAAGTTCACCATGAAGCAAAGAGGACGCAAATAATCAAAATCAGAAATGAAAGAGGCAAAATAACAGCAGACCCCACAGAAATACAAAGGATTGTTTAAAAAATACTATGAACAGGCCTAGCCGGTTTGGCTCCGGGGATAGAGCATCAGCCCACAAACTGAAGGGTCCCGGGTTTGATTCTGGTCAAGGGCATGTACCTTGGTTGCAGTACATCCCTAGTAAGGGGTGTGCAGGAGACAGCCGATCGATGTTTCTCTCTCATCGTTGTTTCTAACTTTCTATCCCTCTCCCTTCCTCTCTGTAAAAGAAATTAATAAAATATATTAAAAAGTACTATGAACAACTATTCTAACAATCTAGACAACCTGGAAGAAATGGACATATTCCTAGAAAAATACAACCTTCCAGAACGAAATCAGGAAGGTTCTAAAACTCTCAATAAGCTGATAACTATGGAAGAAATTGAAACAGTCATCAAAAAGCTTCAAACAAAAAAAAAAGCCAAAGGCCAGATGGCTTCACAGGAGAGATTTACCAAACAGTCAAGGGAGAACTAAAACCTATCCTCCTAAGACAATTCTAAAAAAATCAAGAATACTCCCGAGCTCATTCTATAAAGCCAGCATCACCCTAATACCAAAAGCAAAAAAAGACAACACAATGAAAGAGAATTACAGGCCAATATCATTTATGAACATAGATGCCAAAATCCTCAACAAAATTCTAGCAAATTGGATCCACCAGTACATCAGAGAGATTATATACCATGACCAAGTAGGATTTTTCCCGGGGATGCAAGGATGGTAGAATATCTGCAACTCAATAAACACAATATATCTCATGAACAAATTGAGAGATAAAAATCACATATTCATATCAATTGACACAGAAAAAGCATTTGACAAAATCCACAACCCTTTCTTGATAAAAACTCTCAGCAAGGTGGGAATAGAAGGATCACACCTCAATATAATAAGAACCATATATGACAAATCCACAGCAAATGTCATACTCAATGGGCAAAAACTAAAACCATTTTTCCTAAGAACAGGAACAAGACAGGGACACCCACACTCACCACTATTGTTCAACATAGTACTGGAAGTACTAGCCATTGTGATGAGACAAGAAGAAATAAAGGCATCCAAATTGGAAAAGAAGAAGTAAAATATATTAAT